>CAXKVX010001736.1:0-152564 GCA_964058865.1 Eleocharis quinqueflora
CAGAGCCATGCTTCCAATACTTATGAAATATATCACACCACAAATATAATAATTTAATTAATTTAAACGAATAATTGGTTTCCTATATATGCATCACACAACAAAGCAGCCACGCACGAGCTGCTAGGCTGAAGAAGAGAATTCATACTTGCTGCTTTTTATTATATATAATAATATAACACCAAACACTAATATATATTTTGTGATCAAACGATGCCTTTGTCAAGAAAAAGAGGGTTGTGCAAACAAAAAAAGTATTATGCTTCTGTTTGCACCAAACGCTAATTTTTTTGTGTGTGAATTGATAGTAATCCCTATGCAAGATAAAGGTTGCTTCTGCATTGACTCGTCACAGAAAATCTTCAATTTTGTAGAATTAAATATCAAGGCAAATAATGACAATTTCATTAATTAGAAAAAAATATTTACAAACCTAAAAAAGAAAGAAAAAGAAAATAAAAATATTCGCATCAGGCTGACGTCAGTTGTAGAGTTTTCTTTGAAAGATATGTTTGTTATATTCCTTCCAAATGTTCCAGCATGTCTCAACTATGCGTCTCGCTGACTCGATTTCTTTGTCACGAAGTAATCTGTGAAGATGCTCTGGTAGTTGTGTGAGACTTAGCGGAGGTTATCCAATCGTTGAAACAAGTCACCCGATAGGCGTCTGGATAATGGGCACTACAGGAAGAGATGTTTTGCATCCTCTAGCATGCCTAAGTCACAGAATGGACAAATCGTGTTGTTTGGCCTGTTCCTTTTCTGAAAATTAACGCTTGTCGTGAGGCAATCCCTGAAGAGTAGCCAAAAGAAAGAGTGTGTCTTGGTGGAGTCGGCAGCTTCCAAGGTAGTAGAGCATGACGAGGTCTGATACCAGGGTCAATCAGTAAGTTGTAAGCTGACTTTGACGTGTAACTGCCAGATGAATTGTGAAGCCATGATATGACGATAGTTTGCGTCGTTGTTGTCGTTCTAAAAATAAGTAGAAGTGTTGCAAGGTCAGGGTGAAAGAAGGAAATGTTCGTTTGGTTTGGTTGAATTTCGTCGAAAGACGTAATTTCGAGTTGACTCCGGATCGTTGAGGGCCAAGATGCTAAAGGGGAGCTATAGAACTTTCAGAGACATCGTAGCAATAGCGCAATGTTCTGAATTATAAGATCCAGAATGGTCGATTCTTCCAATTTTTTCTGTCGACAAACCGATGTCCTTTGCACTAGGCAATAACCCCTGAGAAGGAGATTATCAAACCTCTCCAACAGAAGCGACGAAATAGTTCTTGCAGCTGGTTGATTACCCATTTCGACAGGAGGAAGACCTGCAAGTAGTAGAGAGGGTCGCCGTTAATATCGATCTTACTAGGACCGCCCTTTCGGTCATTGATAACATTTTGTCACGCCACCCTTCCAAGTGTTGCTGCATTTCAGATATCATCAAAATGATTGAAGCTCGTGGTGGACGTTTGTGGGAGAGTGTCACCCCTAAATATGTGATTTGGAGAGATAACAGAGCACATCGTAGGATAACTTGAATCGTAGGGATGAACCTATCACGAATGAAAATGAGAACGAATCCACTCCTCACAAGATTGATATGTAAACATGATATTGATGCAAAATGTTGCATGCATGTCATCACGATGTTGGGTGGACTGGTGTGAATATAATGCCAAGAAGTTATTATGTAATTGAATTGTCAACATCATAAATGTATATGAAAAAGCAGTATAGAAAAAGAGGAAACAATAAGCCCAATGAAAATGTTGGAATATTATAATTAAATGACGATTGTTGTGATTGGTGCAAATATGGAACATGATAAAATTGTACGGCTGAAGTATTATATGTGTTTGTTACCTTGTAATTATATTTGTTGCACTTTTTAGAAAGACAAAAATTATAATGTAAAATTAGGGCTGATATTGGGCGCCTCCTATAGCTCTATTTAAACATTCCTATTCTTCGTTCTATACGAACAAAAACAATCCAATTGTAAAAAACAATTATTTGAAATAAACTTGGGAGGGAAGGGAGATTTCTGGGAATTTTGTGTGAATTATTATTCTTTTTATATAACATGGTATCAGAGCGACATTAGGACCTCGTTCTTTTCTGAGAATTTCTCTGTTAAATTTGATATTGCTCTAACTTCCGCCATTATTTGCTTTCCTGACATGTCTCTCAAGTTTTTCATACTTTATTCCACTGTTTCACAAGACTCTTTAATGGATGAAACCCAAAATGATTCAAGACTCACCAATACTCTGTTAAACGGGGCAAATTACATGCCCTAGTCACGTGCCGTTAAGGTGGCTCTTGAAGGAAAATGTGTACTGGATCATATCATAGGCATCGATGATATTCCTAAACACGACGATCCGAAATTCAAGGAGTGGCAGATCAATGATTACTATGTCATGTCTCTCATCTTTAATGTAATGGAACCCCAAGTGTATGAAATATTCGCACATGTGGATACTGCCAAGAATCTATGGGATGCAATATTCGAGATGTATGGCAACGTCAACAACACATCTCGGGTGTTTGAACTGCAATGACAATTGTCTCAGATCATGAAAACCGAGAATCATATTGTTACTGACTGTCTCGAAAAGTTGAAGAGGTGAACTGAAGAACTGCGTCAATATCGACCCATTGCTCCCAATGTTAAAGACTACCTGAAATGTGAGGAAGAAGACATATTTTTTCAGTTCTTGGCGGCGCTCTCAGATTTTGAAGAAACAAAGCGAGATAATTCTCTGAAGAATCGAACAACTCTCATTCAGCGCCATATGTTCCATTATTACCAGAGATGAAACAAGAAGAAGAACTATGCATACTAAACGTATTGTTTCCAATGAGGTACAAGAAAATTCTGCTTTGAATTTCATTCCAACTCAAATTTGATGGATACAAAAACAAAAATAAAGAAAAAAATTTCATTGTGACTATTGCAGACGTGACAGCCACACAAATGATCGATGTTGGGAACTTCACTCCAATCTGGGGCCCTCCAAATCCAGATTTGCAAGTGCAAATCAAGTGTCCAGTGAAGGAACTGTGGTGGAAACGAGGAAATCTGACTCAGACAATTCTGAAATACGGGCCAAGCTAGAGTGGTTGTCTTTGCAAATTGAAAATATCATGAAGTTGCATGGTGCAGGGAGTGAGTCAGTGAATGTAGTAAAGGGTAATGATAATGTTTGCACTCTTGCCACAAATTTAAATTCTCATATTATAATTGATTCAGGTGCAACTGACCACATGTTTGAATCTGAAAACAAATTGGTTTGTACCAATTTCAACTCCAACTATTTACACGTGACTGTTGCTAATGGAGTTAAAATTTCTACTAACGGCATGGGCAAAATCAATATTTTTGAAAGAGAAACTGATGCGGTTATTTTTCCAGATCTTAAGACAAATTTATTATCTGTTAGTAAATGTACTGACCAATGGAACTGCAATGTTATTTTTACTCCCCAGAAAGTAGTATTTCAGGACAGAACTTCAGGGAGGGAGATTGGTGAAGGATTTCTTTAGAAGTAAGTGGGCACACCGCTAATGGAACTGAACTACCCAATATCCTTTTTTCCTTTAAAATAACTCATCTGATCTTCTTTTTTCTGATATTCTCGATGTGCGCCTTACGTGCTTGATGTATGTCTAATGGCTTGTATGTGATGGACTTAAATTATCTAATTTTGACTGTGACACGACCTAACAAGATTACACCTCATGCGTGGCATCTATGGTTGGGACATTCCTCTGACCGTGTGTTACAGTGTTTTGATTTATCTTTAAATTCTAATAATTGTGATCCATGTCATTATGCTAAACAACATAGACTGTATTTCGATGAACATCTTGAAAGAGCTATTGATGCGGTATTTCTATAGAATTATTACGTCAAGTTTTAAAACCTAAATACCGGATATGGTTGCAAGTGTACAACCATCGTTGGTACGATTTAGATATCGAATAGAGGGACAAGTTGATTTCCAAATAGAACAGGTCGATGTAAATTCCGAGCAAGTAAAGATGATGGTAAGGTGTAGTGTGTGGTAACCAATCAAAACGTAAACGAGATAATAACTAAATAATGCTTTATCAATGAACTAAGACCTAGGGCTTAGGTATACCAATTGGCTTACTCATCTAGTCAAACAAATGCTAATTCAAGGTGTTGGTGAATGGACTTGGATACACAATAGTCGATACCGAAATGGCAATTTCTCATTCTGGTACCGTGTCTAATATAATCTTGAGCCGATGAGTAGTCGTGCCCCCGAGTTATATTTCAATTTATACTAGTTTGTGATTAGACATTCTAGAACTACGTTATCGAGCAATTACGCACTAAGGCAAAACAATTCAAGTTTTAGTCCAAACTTCCCTAGATCTACTCAAGTCTCTCTCGGATACGAGAGTAAATTAGTGAATTTTCTAGATCAGGATTTAAATTAACTATTTCTCAATTAATAAACTCAAATCCAAGAAAATCAAGTTCAAGCAAGGAAAATCAATTCACACAATAACAATTCAAAGCATCGTTTGCTAGTAAGCAAGTTTCATGGCAAACCCTCGTCCTAGAGAGGTGTTTAGCCTCTCATGGCGGATACACGTGCAAAAGAAAATACAAGAGACATCAAATCTAGAAAAAGAGAGAAAGAGAGTTAATAAAACCCCTAAACCGATCCAAATTGATGCCTTCGTCTTCTCATCATTTTTGCTCAAGCCCTAGATAACCATGCGTTACCACAACGCTTGCTCAGGCATTATAACGAGTCAGCCACTCGTTATAACGAGTCATCAAGGCGTCATAACGCCTTAGGAGGAGAGAGAAGGTCAGATTGCTGGAAAAGTCTGAGGCAAGCGTTACTGTAACGCTCCAGCAAGGCGTCACAATGCCTGGCCATCCGTTATAACGCCATACCTATGTGTTATAATGAGTTAGGAGGTATGTGGCCTAGTTGTCAGGTTTAGAAGGGCATGCAAAGAAAGTGTCCAAGGCGTTATAACACCTTCTCCAGGCGTTATGGAAAATGCTGTAACACTAGAGGTAATTCTTCACTATTCAAGACTCCAAGAAGTGCTCAGCCTATATAAAGATGTCAGATTCGACCCAGAAGGTAATCCAAACATTCAGAGAAGCTTCCAATCTTCAATTGAGCACTACAGAAAGCCTCTTTCAACTCTCCTCAAGCTACCAAAACTTGAGAGAACTTAGGCTAGCTACCTTATTGTCTAATTGTCTATCCTAGATCACACCTTGCTATTCTTTAGCCTTTTGGTGCACCATTTTGTGTTGTCGAGTGGTGCATCCTTGTCCTTAATTGTTTAGTCAATTGGAACTTAGTTCGATGTAGAGTGGTGTTGCCCCTTGCATCGTGTTAGGAGAAGAAAATTAGCTATCTTGTGATGGAAAGAAGCTAAAGATCGTCTCTGTTCCTTTGTAAAAACATTTGGTTATAGTGTAATGGCCCAGAAGACATTTTATTCCAGAAGACCCGTGGACGTAGGCCCAAGTTTCTTATGATAGGACGAACTATGTTACATACCGTGTCACTTTGTGCTTGATTTTTAAGCTTTTTTTATCTCTATTTTGTGATTTGCTCTTAGACTTACTTGCTAAATTGAATTGGCTAGGTGATTAAGGTCTTGAATATCTGAATTGAATTACAAATGCTTTCGCACCATTTCTTGACCTTTTGAATTGCCAATTATTAGTGAAATTTCACATAAGCCCCAATTCTAACAATAACAAGTTCCTGTAACGGTTGGATTCTGGAGGCTATATAAACCCCTTCTCTTCAACATTCTTTATCAATTCAAAACAAATTCATTCTCTCTTCTATCAAGGTTCTGAGAAAATTTCTACTCAACAAAAGCCTATAAATACCAAAGCTTCCTTTCTCAAATTTAGAACTACATCTTCAGTAATATTCACTCTTATTCTTCAAATGGCTTCACCAAACTCATCTGAAACCAACAAACTAATGATGATGAAACAAAAGTTAAACATGAGCATGGAGAAAATTCTAAAGTTAATTCCAATCTTTTGCCAACAATCATGGAAGGCCTTCAACACCTCTCTCAACAAATATATCACATGTCCATGATAGCAATGCTTGATGACAAGGATGAAGCTAATCTCATGCTTCCAACTCCTTGAAATTCTCAAACATCTAAGAAGGATGAAGTTGAAGAAGAAAGTAGTAAAGAAGACGAAAACTAGGATAAAATTAGCTATGCTCCATTAAAATCATGTTTAGTTAGAGCTTGCTAGTTCATGTCATTGCTAAGTAGAAAATTGATTATCATATCTTATATGCATGTTTCTTATCAATCATGGTTTTCTTTGTTTGCTATAAATAATTTCTCAACACTAATCAATATATTGAGTTAAAATTGTCAATTTGATGTTCTACTTGATATATGTCTCTTGATAATCCTTCCCCCTTGTTCTAAATTTAGAAAATCTTGATTGAACTTGATGAATTGTGCTATATTTGAAAACTTTATTTCATTAAGGGGAAGAAATATACAACTTGACTTGTATGAAGGTATGTATTAAATTTAGGAGGAGTTTATTTTGTTTGAGGCTTTTGCCATAATTTGCAAAAGGGGGAAGAAATGTATGATGTGCATCAATTGATATGCACATCTCATATGGTTTTGCAAATTGACAGAAGAGGGAGTTTGTTGGATTAAACTCATCTCTTGTTTGACAATTTGCAAAACAAATAAGTACTAACCTTGCACATGAGCTTTGGTGAAGTTGCATGTTTAAACATGTACAAACTGATGTTGCACATGCTCAAGAAATGGTCAAACATGTTGTAGACAAGTCAAGACATGCTCAAGACATCAAGGGATGGCTTCACAGTGCTCAATAGAGCACAGCGTTACCATAACGCTTCATAACTCGTCAAAACGGGTCAGCAACCCGTTATAATGGGTGTCCAATCCATCACAACGAGTCAGGAGGAGAGAGAAACAAGCATCAAGCTGGATTTGGCCGAGCACAGCGTTACTGTAACGCTTGCCCAAGGCGTTATAACGCCTTCCAACCCATTGTAATGAGTTTTCATGGCGTTACAATGAGTTCCTATTGGAAATGGCCCAAAGGACAGCAGCACAAGAGAAGAAGGGCAATTTTGGAAACTGTACAACCGATTATAACGGGTCTCATAAGGCGTTATGGGTTCTCTGTAACGCTACAGTCAATTTTGGAGGTTTCAAGATCCCAAGAAGTGTATAGCCTATATATATGATGCAGAGACGAACCAGCAGGATATCAAATACCCCCCCCCCCCCCCCACAAACTTCCAAGCATCAAATTGAGTACCGCAAAGAGCTCAATTACATTCTCCTTCAGCTACCTAAACTAGAGACCATTAGGATGGCACCTATAGTCTAATTGTCAATCCGAGAACTTACCTTTAGCTAGATTTTAGCCTTTTATGCATCACATTTGTGTTGTCAAGTGGTGCATCCTTTGTCCTTGATTGTTTTGTCAATCAGACCGTTAACTGTGTAGAGTGGTGTTGCCCCATACATTGGTCTAGGAGACAAAGATTGATTTGTTTGTTTAGAAGAAATAAAAAATCGGCTCCACAATTGTAAAGAACACTTGTTTTGATAGTGAAATCGGTCCTAAAAGAACATTTGGTTCTGGAAGACTCGTGAACGTAAGCCTAGTTGATTGAAAGGCTGAACCACTTTACATCGCATGTTCTTTTTGTTCTCTTGATTGCTCTTGCCCTCTCTCTCTCTTTACCCTCTCTCTCTTTATTACTTTGCTCTTTGTTGATTAGTGAATTGCTCTATTAATTCTAGAACTTGATTGCATTAACTCTTGGCTAGGTGATTAAGGTCTAAAAGTTTTAATTTGAAATTGTTGATTGAAAACACTTCTGCCTTATTGTTTTACCTTAGTCTTGCACTTTAAGCATGATTTCGACTTGGAACTTACATTGAATTTTAGCACCACTTGCCATGCTCAAACTGATGAGCAAATTGAAGAAGTGAACATATGCCTTGCACACATGCTGCGAGCACAAGTGACTTCATTCGACATGTTGGGCACATGTTGCAAGCAAAAGTGACTCGATTTGCACAATTCTTTATGTTTTACGGGTACATTCCTTGCGATCTTTTTGACTTGCTATCGATCAAAGGCCCGAACAAAAGCCAAAACGATTCTAAAACACATGTTCACAACCTGCAGAAAATTTACGAATAAGTAAACAAGAACTTCAAGGCATCATATGAGAAGTACAAAGAATAATCAGATAAAAAGCAACGCCACATTGATTTCAAGTTGGGATAATTTGTATGGGTATATCTAAGTAAAGATTGCTACCCAAAATCTTATTACAACAAGCTCACTCGTTGCAAGTTCGGTCCTTATCGATCTTGAAGATATTCGATGAGAATGCCTTTCGTGTCAAGCTTTCCATGGATATGCACATCTCGAACGTGATTAATATTCGACATCTTCACAAGTATTGTGGTGAGAATACAAGCATTAGGTCAAGCTTTCATCAATTCGGGAAGTCTTACGAAGACGAACAAGAAAATCAACCCTAGTCTAATTTGAATTCTGATCATGATTCTCTTTGATTGGACTCCGAGAAGAATTTATTGCTATATTTTATCGAGATTTTTTTCTTAGTTATAATTTATATATTAGTTATATTTTCTATAATTACATATTACTTTCTTATTGATAACTTTCATATTTTTGGTTGAGGGTTAGTGCTTGCTTTTTAGTTTGCTTTAAGATCAAGGAACATGTATTCTATTGATAGAGCATCATTACAGTCGGCCCGTAGTAGGCCCAAGAACGCTGATTCGTTTGGGACGACCCGCTCCCACTTGGATTCATTGAATTTGGGAGGATAATCAACCCGTCAAATAGCGTGACTCGGTCGAAAAATTGATCCATTCTCATCCTGGCTTAATGAGCCTATAAATACAAGGATTAGTGAACAGATTAGAGGCTAATGGCAAATTGATATAGGATTATCTATATTCTTACATTTCTCTCTTCTCTCCCTCTCTTTGTAATCCCTTTCTTGTCACGACTCGTCATTCAGAGAGTTGAGAAAATATTCGTCAATAAAGTCCCTATCTCACTTATTTCTTCCTCTCAGTCTAATTCCAGTGGGTTGGGATCACCTATAAAAAGGTCACTTGTCATTTGTAAGAGAATATTTTTGTTTAACGATAATTATTTTCTTATGAATTTCGAAAATTCTTCTTTGCTTTTTAGCATTTTTTTCTTTATTTCTAATTTCACTAAAATAATTATTACAACCTGCCACTAGAAAAATTATGATTTCATATCGAGATTGCATCACCATCCATCCAAAATCATGACTTTTACAACCTTTCTCAAAAAGGTCGTATAAGGTCGTAGAAGTTGTGCGTGGGTAAAACCTCCCTTAAATCACACATAATCTCCGTGGCGTGTTGTTGTCATGTTGTGTTATCCGGTGCCTCCTTGCATAACGCATGGCCACTTGGCAAGAGAAACCCATGCATAATCTCCTGCATTCCTCTCCTTCAACACACTTCACGCTCACTGAGGCACTCACTAGAACTGAAAGCGCACGACTCCACAAGAAGACAAAATATAGATTGAGTTGGCTTTTATGAGCCGGTAGGTGGGTCTCACCAACCTTTGAATACCTTTTTTTTATTTATGAAAAGATTTTGTAACGGTTGTTCATATAATAACTCGTGTTTATCTTATGACCTAATCATACTCATCTTATTATTTATCTTATCTCCTCCTTTCTAGATAGATTATTCAGTCTTAAGAAATTGAGTTTATTATCTGTGTCTGACTAACGAAATTCTTTTATTTTTGTCAAGTTATCATCGTCAAAATAGGAGTGTAAATATGGCTGGCAAAGGTAAAAAACGGCAGCGGAACAGGGCACTTTCGTTTTCGTTCCGTTTCGTTGACGGAACAAAAAAAATCATTATGTTTCTGTTCCGTTTCGCACGGAACAGCGATTTCCGCGAAAATTACACTGAAACAGAACGGATTTCACTTCCGTTTTCATTCGTTTCGTTGACGAAACAAAAAAATCTCTTCCGTTTTCATTTCGTTTTGGACGGAACAAAACGAAAACATCCGAAACGAAATGATATTGACAGCCCTAAGTGTAAACAGTACACCGGGCTTTATTATCATGTCTTCAAAAAGGCTTTATACATAGGTTTTTTAAAGTTATTTTACTCGGGCCTAAATATTACGGCCTATGGGCCTTGTTCACGACATCTTATGTGCAAATTAACCTAGCATGGGCCAAGTTGGCCCAACTATATGCCTTGGTCAAATTTTAAATTATATATTTTCTTTTCAACATCAAATTAGATGTTAATTGGATTATTCCTCACAAACATCTATTAACAATAGCAATCTTCTAAGTATTAAATCATCTAAGTATTGACTGTTTAAAAACTAAATAAACGACAACAACGACCTTATTCCAAATAGAAAAATTAAACACCAATAAAAGAATACACCAACTTTTTAGATTAGATCACATTTAATAGATCTGACCTCAAATCTAAGCGTGACCTTACTCGACATAATCACTTTTTAAGCAGGGGAACCGAGATGACAGTTGGAAAACCAAATTGCAAATAACTCAGATACCTCACCTACGAATCCAAATCAGCTATTCTTTTGCCTAATTTTACTTTTGTCACATTATGACACACAATCTATATGTTTATGTTACATTTGCATAAATCTCAAAACTCCTCGCCACTTTCTCCTCAAAATATTACACCTATTCTAATTAACTAGTAAGATGACAACGCGATGCGGTGAAATAAATAATATTATAATATTTTTTTGTCTTTCATAATAAAGTATATGCAAAATTTAATATCTAATAAACCAATTATGTTGATGAACATTTTTTTATATTTTCGATTCATAAACTTTAAAATGAGATTTAAAAAAAAATTGTGGTCAAGTTTCTTTCTCAAATGTCTATTTTTTAAAATATATTTTGGTCTATTGCTATATTAATGCATGGTAATAAATATATGACTCATGCTTTAAAAAATTACATAAAAGATCTTAAATAGCAATATCATAAATAGCAAGATATATGTCAATAATAAATGCTACAGAATATTTTGTCTTCATTAAAAGATATTACATGCTCTTATTATGATAAGAGAATTGAAATTCTAATGAAATTGAAAGTCTAAAATTGAACGGTTGTGAGCAAGAAATGAAAATCTCACACTTTGTATTGATCTGAGAGGTGAATAGAGGTTTGGAGTCAAAAACTCCAATCTCATTTTATTAGTAGTAAGGACTAGTAAGCGTGTCCGTGCACGGCAACGGGAGAATGTTATATAAATAAAATTTTGAAAATAGATATTTTGTTTGATGGTTTTGGAAGATATGGTAGTTTATAAAATTCTCCAAATAGGAAGGAGGCGAGAGATAATTATTTTTTTTTGTACGCGAGCGGTAGACCAAAGTATAAGAGAATTGAAAGTCTAAAATTGAGCGGTTGCGATCAAAAGAAATTAAAATCTCACGCTCTGTATTGATCTGAGAGGTGAATAAAGATTTGGAGTCAAAAACTCCAATCTTCTTTTATTAATAGTAAGGATAAGGATTGTTTTCATGAAAAGAAACAATAACGAGTTAAACAACAGATTCGAATTACCCAACCAAACCCTCATACTAGTGCCAGAGGCAATGAGCCATAAGCCCTTAGCAGAAATAAAAGTCTCTCGTGAATGACATAATTATAGAGGTGGTAGAACCCAATCCGACCCGAGAAACTCGTCCGACCCGGCTCGATCCGAACCCAACCCGACCTGATATTTTGATAAAGTCAAACTACACGAACCCGACCCCACTCGACCCTAGATGATTCGTAACCTGAGACGAAGCGACACATGAGTGACCTGAGCCAACTCGACCCGACCCGTAACCCGAGATGACCCCTAACCCGAGATGGAGAGACACAAGATGACCCGAACCCGACTCGACCCGACTTGACCTGATACAATCTATTAATTGATATAACCCTATCTTTGCTACATCATAATCTAATTTTACTAACAAATTAACATCACAGAAAGTCAAGATTCACTAACACAATTCAATAATGCGGCCTGATCTTTTCCCATTGAACCCGACTCGGTCTCGCCCGACCCAATCCGTCACCCAAAAAAGATCGACGCAACCCGACCGAAACCCGACCTGACCTCGCCCGACTCGACCCATGACCCGAAAGTTGTTGACACATGACGACCCGAAACCCGACCAGACCCGATCCCAACCCGACTATTGTAAACAGTCAAACTAATTCGACCCGACCCGAACCGGCCCGACCAGCCCGACTTGCCACCTCTACACAGGGGCGGATGCAAGTAGTCCCAGGGAGGGCAAGTGCCCCCCCGAAAAAAAAATTTGCAAAATAATTTAGTGTAGTTGTACAATTTTTCAAATTGTTTGCGAAATAACCATGTATATTTGAAAATCTGTGTTATCTTGCCTCCCTTGAAAAAGAAATTACAAATCTTGCCTCCCCCTGACGAAAATCCTGAATCTGCCCCTGCCTCTACATAATTACAAAGTTATTACATAGTGAGTTCTAATGATAAAGGGTGATAGGGTATGTTGAGGAGTTGTCAGTTGTTAAGGCTAGCGGTGTGTTTACCTGCATTCTAGATTTATTTTGTAATTTTTATGTTTTTCGAAAATGAAGCGATAGGACGTTTTTCTATTTATCTTAAAGAATGATCATTTTTTAAGAAATCTCTAATGGCAAATCCAAAAGGAAAATACTAGTGTTAATGTAAAGTTGGAAATATTGTTTGAGCTAAACTCAACTTAATAGAATCAAATCTCAAGTAACACAGTCCAAAACGCAAGTCTATTGCGGTCGCAAAAAAATCATTTGCGGCTGCAATGGAATAGGAGAGATTTGGCAATATATTTGTTGAATTTCAGTAGATTCATTGTGACCGCAAAGCCCCTCATTGCGATTGCAATAGACTTAGCAGAATTCCTGCCATGTTTGGAAGCCAAGTCAATTGCAACCGCAAATGATCTACTTAGCAGGATTCCTGCAATGTTTGGAAGCTAAATCAATTGCGGTCGCAATGAGATCCTTTGTGATCGCAAGAGACCTATTCGAAGGGAAGATTTCACTGGCTAGTTTTGCTTTCTAACTAGAAATCTTCCGATTTATACCAAATTCATGGCACATATTTACAGAAGTGAATTTGATAATTTAGAAAAGAGTTGGGGAAAATATAATTTCATATATTCCAAAGAATATTTGATAATTAATTATGTATCTTTCCAAGATACATTTTCATCAATATAAATATCGTTGGGTCTCCAAGTATTACCGGTATGACATCTTATGTTAGGGCACATGTGTTGTGCATAGGTCTCTCTATCTCTCCATTACTGATAGAATACTTCTCGGTTCATTCGTGACCTTGAAGAAAAGTTGGGAACGAGAGTTGCTTGGAATGATCCGCTAGCGCACCAATGTGTCATTCGATCGTCTTCTCCGAATTCTCGACTTGCTTGAGTGGCAAAAGGCAGGAGGCTCTAAGAGACTATTGTAATTTTATGCTTCCACCCTTTTATTTTATCTCGAATATTTGCACGAAATTTTCTTGTTTATTGAAATTGTAATTATTAGTTGCAAATTAGAATTTCGATTTGGCTCTTATCTAATTTGAAATTGCACTAACACAAAGTCCCTATACAAATTATCCCACTGGTTTGGTAAAGAATTGGGAGCTAAAATCAATTCATTTATTTTCTACTTCTTACTATAAAGCCAATGATGTCCCCTTTTAATCTATTCAAGTATATCCAACTTGTCTGTAATATTCTCAACTCTAAAGGTCGGATGGGTATTTTTTGGAATTCTTAGCCCGACTTGGGTTATAATCTTGATTAAAAGAGGAGGATAAGACAAAAATTTATGTTTACTTGTTAGAGTAAACCTCATATGGTTGAGAATTACGTATGAGATTTGGATGATCTTATCAAATCAAACCAAATGCCTAAGACGATACATGACATTCATTTTCAAGTTTGTTTTGATTTTGTTGTTAGGAGTGAGAATGTTATTGATGAAGAGGAAGGTTAAACGATATATGGTCGGAAAATGGATTACGGTTAGTTTTTGTTATGGATTATTTGCCCCAAACAAAGTCTTATATTCATAGTAATTTGCATTAGTCGGTCAAACCTTGAATGGGCATATCTCTTCTCATTCATTGGTAATATTAAAAACTTTACAAAAGGTATCAATGTTTATAGGTATTTCTTGGCCACGTAGGTAAGTAGTAACACCCCATGATTGACTTGTAGGTTTCATATGTTAGTTTGTAATAATCTAGAAGTCAATAATACTATAATTTATCATAAAGCTTTGTTCATGAATTGAGTGATTAATAAACTGTCATTTGGTTGCCTTGAGTATTATTATATTTATGAATCATTTTTTTTTTACTGACTTGAGTCAATAACTGAAATTGTGAAACTTCATAATATAGATGCTATATATTCTTAAAAGTCACTAAACCAAGGTAATTAGCATGAACACTAATTATCGCTATAAGGTTAGTATGTGGATTAAAAGATGGTCAAGTTTTACAGACCATTGACAACAGATGTCATTTTAATCACACAAATATATGTTCTAGGAACATGATATTTGATAGACCCCGAATGAAACATTAAATGGAATTGTGTTCGTGTCATAATTGTTTTTATTCAGTGCAAAGTTCTAAAGTGTGAGGTATTCATCTTTCCTACTAAGAGATATGTATGTGCGATTGTTATCTAACGTTGTCGGTAAAATGCAGTCATAATGGTAGCTCTTCGGTATACATAGGTTAGCTGAGGAAGTGATGGTTTACCAAAAATACTAGTGTCTCTCGTATCTCTATACGGGTTATAGTATCACTATGCCAATTGATAGAGTACGATTGTCTGCTAGCGGTATAATTACAAGAGTAACTATATTTGATAATTTGATAACTACCTTGAAACTAATCTAGTAACTATGAGACAAAAGAATTAACACGAGTAAAACAGTTTACTGGATCGTGATATTGTACAGTACAACATCATCTGTGTAATTGCATGATCATGATGTGTTCTGCCAGATGTCTCTCATGATTATAGAAGTTAAAAGAGTTTTGAATTATATTTACCAATATAACACAGATCCTGTCGGGTCACACCATATAGGAGCTAATCGGAGAATCTTATTGATTAATTATAAATTGATTATAATTAATATTAAGATGGTTATAATTAATTATATGAGATATAATTAAATTGTAAATGTCGAGATGACAAGCAAAAACGAAAGTTAATTTATAAATGCGTTTGACGCGTTGTATAAAATCGTACCGAAATCGAACTGTAAGAGATATAATTGTTCAGAACAATTATGTACACTTCCATAGAATGACATTTTTGTAAATAGTCAATTACTTAAGGGGTATTTCGGTAATACTTCTTAGAACGACATTTTTGTAAATAGCCAATTACTTAAGGGGTATTTCAATAATCCTCCTTAGAATGGCATTTTTGTTAATAGCCAATTACTTAAGGTGTATTTCGGTAATCCTCCTGAAAATGACATTTTTGTAAATAGCCAATTACTTAAGGGATATTCTGGTAATCATCAAACCTCCCTAGAATGGTATTTTGTAAATAGTCAATTGCTTAAGGGGTTTTTTGGTAATCGATGCACCTCCTCATTTTCCTATAAATAGAGGGTGAAAGAGAAAATTACTAATTCACTTGTATTGTATTCGATCGGTTTGACTGATTCGATATTTTCTCTTTCTCGATTATTGGTGAATAGTGATTTTGCGAAGATCGCGGTAATTTGATTTATCAGTTTAAACTGCAGGTCGTGAGATTTATTTTCGTCTTTCTTCGTGAATAGTGAGTTCTCATGAATAGTGATTTTGTGAATAGTGATTTGCATGAATCGTGGTAATCTGATTTATTATTTTATTCTGCGGATTGCGGGATTAGTATTTTCGTATTTTACTTTGTGAATGGTGTTTTTGCAAATACCACGGTTTACGATATTTCTGGCAAAAGAAATAAACTGCTCTCTAGTTAGTCCTGATGGATAATCGATAGAGATATCAAACATTTGATACTCTCAGACGAATCATCCTTGATAGTCGCTCTACTCGATATGCTGCATTCCAATTCGAATTTGGAAACAAGGTATAAACATGTTATATTAATCTATTTAATTGGTAAGTAGATTAACGTTTTGAAAATCAATTAAAGAGTAGATCTGTAAAGGACTAAAAGGGTCCTTGCAATGAAACGCTTGAGAAGAAACTCTCTTTTGGTTTTTCTGGCATGTCCCTTTTAATCCTCGAATTAAGTTAGAAGTAAAATTTTTGTTTTACGTTCTTTTCGCACTTAAGCTAAACTCGAGTTTGAATAGCCAAAACCCCAACAATGGTATCATAGCACAAGGCTCTCCCTCTAATTGATTTTTTAAAAGTTATAACTTATACAAATTAGGTGCATATACCGCATATCGATTTAATTTCTAGATTTGCAGCTTAAGTCTAGACCAATTAGAAATGAGATTCTCTTGGTTCGTTTTTTCAACCAACAAAGATAAAATGGGATTTTATGCTTTCTTTATGTTTTCGTTTCCAAAACTTTTGATTACATTAAAGTTCATCTAAGAATGTGATGAAGCAATAAAGTACATGAGTAAGAGCTATTAAACTTCAATCGTAAAAGATAAGGTTAATGTCAAGAAAAGTCTTGGCTTTTCGATTAACACCTTTTACATGTCCTGATAACTGGCCCAAAGGGAACTTTGTCACGTTATCAAATTGCATTAATGCTTTTGAAATGGCAAAATGTAACTCTTTTGCTTTTTTTTGAAAACCTTCGGATAAGTAAAGTTCAAAGTTCATCGAAGAATGTGATGAAGTAATAAAGTATCTTAGTAAGAACTGTCATTTCCACACTGTAAAAGAGAGGTTCTGTCTAGAAAACACTGAGTCTAAGTGGTCCTTGTGACCCCGATCTTTTTCTGGTGGCCCCTTTTACATGTCCTAATGACTGGCCCAAAAGAAACTTTGTCACGTTATCAAATTACTTTAGGGACCGAAAAGAATATCTGATTTTAAACATGTAAGTTATTTGTATGCTTATTCTGGTATAAATAAGAAACTAACATAGCTGCAAAATAAAGAATTAGTAACTAATAAATAATATACTTGACCTGCTCTCGTATATAGTAAAAATTAGTTTTACTATTCCGATATGAAATTGATAAATTAGATTTACCGCTTTCAAAGAATCATGAAAGAACGCTTGTCTTCTTGCATACGACTTTCATGTGTCTGTAAGAATTTCTAAAGTCAGTTTCATGAACTGACTACTTAACAGAGCAAAGAATGTGAAAAATGTTCTGATGCCAAAGATATACTGAAGGTGGACACCCTCGATTGTCCATCTGACATACTTCTTTTAAAGATTGTTTGCACTATTAAGCATAAACACAAAGCCGTTAATTAAGTAGTATGTCATTCCTACTTTATCTTCCTCACATCAATGTTCATTGGTTGACGAGTCTTGCTCAGCAAGCGTCGCCTTTTAGCATTGGTGGTCAAAGGTTATGTCCTACATATCAAACCAAATAGAGTGATGTTACTTATCAATAATTTCGAAACAGTTTTGGGCTAGGGGTAAAGTATTCGTTAAAACGTGATGTTTAACGAAACTAAAAATTACAAAGCAAGGTGTGATTAGCAAGGTTGCTTACCTAAAATAACTAATGGCCGAGTCATGCGTAACAGTTGTCTTGTACATTTATGAAAATATGGATCTTGGACCTACTGCAAAAGAGAATAGAACAAATTTGCAGTTGGAGTTTTATTATTTGAATAAGACATTACATGAACAAAGCTAACATCTTTACTTTTATGTTGTAGAAATATGGCTAAAGAAACATCTTTCTCTTTATGCTCCCTACTCGAGAAAGCAACAGTGAAAGCGGACGGATCCAATTTCACAGATTGGCTCCGTACCCTCACTATTGTACTAAGGCGAGAAAAGAAATAATATATCTTAAATACACAGTCCCTACTATGCCTAAAGAAAATGACAAAGCAGAGGATGTCGCTATGTACAACAAGCACATAGAAGATGAGCTTGATGCACCAAGTCTACCGATATGAATTATGGGTCCTGAATTGCAGCGTCGATCCATGGACACTAAATCTTATGACATGTGCGAATAGCTCAAGAACATGTTTCAAGAGCAAGAACGTGTTGAGAGATTTAAAGTGACTAAATCCCTACTTAGTCACAAGTTGACTGAGGGCAGTGTCGGCAATCACATGCTTCGTATGACGAGTGATGTTGAGCAGCTGGAGAAGCTAAATGCTTCGATAAGCAAGGAGTTTTCTATGAACGTTATCTTGCAGTCACTCCCTCCCAGCTTTTCAGGGTTCATCATGAACTACCACATGTTGTTAATGGACAAGAGTCCGCAAGAGCTCCAAGGGATGCTTAAGATCGTTGATGATGACATGAAGAAGAGTTCTTCTGTCCTCATGATCAAAGCTGGTGGTAGGAAGATCATTAAAGCCCAAAAGAAAGTGGCTCCAAAGTACAAGGGCAAAGGGAAAAAGATTCTTAAATCGAATCCTTCCAAGGTAAAGGTTTCTGCTACCTTTGACTGCTTTTACTATAAAATGAAAGGTCACCGGAAGAGGAACTGCCCAAAGTATCTGGCGGACTTGAAGTCGAAAAATGTTTCCAAACCTTCATCCTCAGGTATATTAATTGTTGAAGTTAATGTTGTTAGTTCTGTTAATGATTGGGTAATAGATATCGGATCATGTGCTCATATTTGTTCGAAAATGCATGCACTAAAAAATGAAAGGAAACTACATACAAGGAAGTACAACTCCGAGTTGGAAACAGAGCATAGTTACAGCTGTGACAGCCGACAATATAGAGTTGTATTTGTCCAGTGGACTTGTAATGGACCTTGAAAATATATATTTTGTTCCTAGCATTTCCAGAAACATCATTTTGGTCTCATGTTGAGATGCAAATGATTTCTCTTTTGTTATAAAGAACAATAGATGTTCAATATATAAAGATGAATTATTATGAATCATCTTGTATGATGAATGGTCTATATATGCAGGAAATGGATAAACATGTGTTCAACATAAATAAACGACTCAAAAACATCTAATGAAAGTATGACTTACATGTTGCATTATCGTCTTGGTCATATAAACGAGAAACACATCAAGAAGTTACACTAGATTGGACTTCTTGGTGAATTTGATCTTGCATCAAATAACACGTGTGTGTCTTGTTTACTTGGAAAAATGACTAAAAGCGTCTTTCTCCAAAAGGAGCGAAAGGAAAGTGACTTATTAGGTCTTATACACACTGATATATGTGGACCTATAAGTACTTGTGCAAGCAATGATTATTCTTACTTTATCACATTACTGGTGATTATAGTAGATACGGTTGTATCTATTCAATGAGACATAAGTCTGAATTCTTTGATAAATTCAAGGAATTCAAGACTGAAGTAGAAAATCAATTAAACAAACTATTAAGACCTTACGATCGGATCGTGGAGGCGAGTATTGTGTTTTGAGTTTCAAACGTACTTAAAGGAATATGGGATAATCACACAATTCACGCCTCCAGGGACACCGTAGTGGAACGGTATTTCTGAGAGAAGGAATCGAACTCTGCTTGACATGGTTCGTTCCATGATGAGTAATATCACTCTTCCAAAATTATTTTGGTTGCATACACTAGAAACTGCCGCACAAATAGTAAATATGGTTTCATCCAAGTCAATAGAAAAGGCTCCATATGAGTTATGATTTGAAAAAACCCCAAATATGTCTTATCTTAAAATATGGGGTTGCGAAGTATTTGTCAAACGTCCGACGTCTGACAAACTTGATCCCAAAACTGACACATGCTTTTTCGTAGGATATTCTAAGAAAACAAAAGGATATTACTTCTATTACCAATCTGAGAACAAAGTAGTTGTTGCTCATTATGATATATTTTTGGAGAACGAGTTTCTCGCAAAAGAAAGTAGTGAGAGTACTGTAATACTTGAAGAAATTCAAGATACATCACACAATAATATTTTTGAATCAGATCAGATAAACCCACCACTTGATACATCGGCTGATGAGCATCTAGAAGAACCAAATCCACAAGTAATTGTGAAAGAGGTTATAGTCCCGAGCTCAAGTACTTCGACGTGAGTTGAAGTAGAACTAGATCCGCAGACACTTGCGGATCAAGTTCCACAACCCAAAGAAAAGTGCTTCGTAGGTCAACAATGACAGTCCATGCACTCGAAAGGTACTTAGGATTGCATGAAGTCTCAGTATTTGACACTGAAAATCCTCTGACCTATGCGGAAGCAATGGATAGGCCCGACTCTAATAAATGGTTGGAGGACATGAAATCTGAAATACAGCCCATGAAATCAATGTATGATTTGCTAGATTATTGTGACCAGGGCAGGAGATTCGGTTTCATTTTCAGGAGATTTTCAAGTTTATTTTCTAATTTGTTTGTCGTGTGTGTTGTAAGCTTACGAGCAATTAATAAAAAAAAAATATAGACTCTACTTTTTTTCCTATGTATAGCCAGGGGCGGATCCAGCTCTTGCCGGGGGGGCAAGTGCCCCCCCTGGAAAAAAATTTTGCAAAATAATCCAGTGTATTTGTGCGATTTGTCAAATTTTTTTCCGAAATAACCATGTATATTTGAAAATTTGTATTATTTTGCCCCCCCCTGACGAAAATCCTGAATCCGCCCCTGTGTATAGCTTCATTGCATGCTAATTTACATTATCTTTGTTTATCTGAATTTAACATATATTTTACCTAGCTTACAATTTTGTTTCATTTATATCAAAAGAAATGCAAACATCTACATATATGAGTATATGACTAAAATTAAGAAATTCTTTTAAGTATTGAACATCTATCGGAAAAACAATCTTTAGCTAGTTACATATCCATTTGCCACGGAAAGCAGCGAAGCAAAACCATGAATATTTATTATATCACAGAAGAAGAAAAGGTTGGATAAAATAACTTTAAAATGCGATAACATCAACTCTAATATCATAGGCCACTACTAGCAGAAATTGCCAATCATACTAAGCATCCATGAAGACTATATATAACAGATTTTGAACTCGCGTTTCAAAACCCTTATTACATGAATTAACGCGATTAAACTTTAAATCTGATGCCTACATCAGAATTTCATTCAAACAAATATTCCAGAGCAAATTAATTTAACTTATCAAAGATCGATATTGAGCTAGCTAGCACAAATGTACCACGCATGTAATTAACATTCCATGCACTTGGTATAGCACCTCGATTAGCATTTCCTCTTGGCAAGTACATCTCAGTGCATGCAACTTGAATTATGTTGATCTTGGAACCTGTTAAATGCAAAGAAAAAGAAAAAACGAATACAATTCAAAAAGAATTATCAAACTTAGTGTACTCAATGGGGCAGCATGTAATATAGTTAAAGTATAAGAGTACAAAATTAGTATGGATTTCAATTTGTTTACCGCAAAATAACTTTCACCCATTTGCAAGCTTTGCATAAGAACTCCATATTCGTTAACTGGAAGTATCTCTCCTGACGAATTTACCAGCATCACATCCTGATCGAATGTTGTTCGCAAGTCGATTGGACCCCTCGGTACCTCCATGGGCACACCATTTATGAACACATTAATAGTTCCTGCATATGATGAGAGATAATTCTGAAATCAAATGGAAGGATTTTTAATTAGAGTGCAAACATAAAATTTCTGGAATCAATTTTGAACTTTCTAATTTGACAATACAAAATTTGTTACTATTTCTCTACTTTAACTTAAATCTTTGTAACATACTTATATTCGAGATATAAGATGATATTATTTTTCGTATGACAATATTGAGCTAATACAAATATCTTAAAATTTGCACTTAGAAATCCACACAGAGCTGAGTAGCTAAAAAGAAATATGCTACAGAATGAGATTATCACATATAATATTCGTCCAATAAGAAGTTATATTACCTCTTTTCCAAAAAAAAAAGGAAGAAAAAAAAGAAAGAAGATCAAGCAGACAATTAATGCATGATATTTTTGGTTGACTGATTAAAGTTATAAAGAAAAGCATTTGATCAGATAGGAAGAACACATGGTAATTAATTTTGTTATTCAACAAAGATTTACCAGATAAAAAATAAAATATGTTATTTAATTGTACCTGTGTTCTTCACAAATCTACATATACACACGTCAACTTAGATAAAACTAATGTTGTATCTTGGGCAAGTATATATTTTCTTCATTTTCAATTAATAAAACGAATGATGTACAGAAAAAGAAAATTAATCAATCCACCCTCCCCCTCTCCCTTCTAATTTCATAAGTGATTTGTAGATCTGTTTATAAGAAGAAAACCTGAGAATACTTGATCAAAATCTAAAAGAAACCTTACGGGATGGGTCATTCTGTCATGATGTACTCAATATAAGTTATATATGTTGAACTAATATATAGTTTGAAAACAAAATTGTAGTAGTTATATGATCTAAGGAAGCTAATGCATATAATAAACGATAAATCGGCTATTAATGAACTTACCGGCAGACTGATACTGCCACTGCGACGGAGCTCCGGAGACACATCCGTATTGGCTTTGACTATTCTCCACAAATCCCATTTGCCGTGAGATTGCAAATAAATCGTCTCCACCACCACCGCTACTCATGTCCTCTGCGACAAATCGAGGTGAAGAAGAACTTGCCCCACTGGAATAACAGCCAGAATAAGAGCTTGAGTAAGAGCTGGAATAGGGACTCTGTGATAACCCTCCACTCCATGAGCCCGGAGAATTGCACTCGTAGAGACTTGCACCGCTTCCAGCACTGCCACCCCCCGAAGTAACGCTACCAAACTGGAAATTGGCACCTGAAGAAACTCTAGATTCACTGTTGGCTAGCCCAGCTTGCATCTGGCGCTGACGCCTACGTGATCTTGATCGTCGGTTTTGGAACCAGTAGAACACGTTAGCATCCCCTACTGTACCGAATTTCTCAAGTAATTTGCGAATTCGCACGGTCTCTTCTTTTGGTGGGTTCACCATGCCGCTATTGAAGATTGACTCAAGAATGAGTATTTGTTCTGGTTTAGGTGTCCACCGTGACCGTACCGGTTCCGGCACAGTTTCATGGTTTCTGTCCTGGTTTTGATCATCCATGGAATAAGAGGTCTCACTCTTTTTTCTTCCCCGAAAGAAAATATAAGGTCTTTCTCTCTTTCTCTAAGAGGAAGAGGAAGGTTTTGCTCCAAGTTTTTGTTTGCGTTTTTGGGAGTTGGGTAAGCAAAGTCAAGTATTGCAGTGAAATATATAATAGGGTTAGATTGGATAAAGAGCAAGTGCAATTAGTGCAGTGCTTACCTGAAGTGCTAAGTACTTATAGACCTTGGAAGAATGTCTTACTGTAGATTTTTGATGTCACAAAGCTAGCGCTGGTCTAGTTTTGTATTAGACAATAACTATTATATTTGCTTCATTATAAGGTATTTATTAATTCTATAATGCTGGATGTGAATCATAACAAAACCTACTGCGCTTGAAAAACATAACCACATTGTGCTGGTTAATTAATGAAGATAATTATAAATGTGAAGTTGTGAACTACTATTTTGACACGTGTATCTTATCTTAATTACTTATATGCATAAATGACTAAGCTCACACCTTTTGTTTGGAAAATTTTATGATCGTGCTACCAGCTAAATAATCATGTTTTCATTTCATAGGATTACATCTAGCTACTAGATAACGAAATGGATAGATGCATCCATATATATATATATAGTATATTGTTAACACAAGTAGACAGCGAATTACATCAGGGATGTAGGCATCGTCAATTCATTGTGTTAATTAAATATAATACATCAACATCAAGGAGACCTTATGTCATTATCAAGCATATAGAACTAAGACCATATATTTCATTAATTAACTTTCTTAAGGACTTCTTTTCTTGCATGAAAGCAACATCACATAATCCCATTACCCTTCTAGCTGAAGTTGTTTCATTTTTCTATATCTGTATCTTGTCGTTTGGATCTCTATATATATTTGTAAATTGCGTGGTCTTCAAATTGCATGACACTGATGACAAAATTGCTAAGGATTTCACAACACAAGAACGAACAATTAATACAATGATTATTCAAAAAGATACAACACAACATGTATTATGTATATATAACTTACATTAATTGCTCATTAAAGTTACAAGCGGCAGGTTTTTCCTGGAAAAAAACTACTATTTTTTGTTAGAATTGATGATTACTAGTTAATAACAAATCAATTCTATTGAAATCGTCTAATCTCGTGAAAATTGTTTCCTCAACGATTCCTAAAGTTTTGTGATAAGGCGTTTTTCTAAGATGTTCTCCTCTTTAGCAAATATATATGTAAACTATAAAGCATTAAATGTAGTATTAATTATTTCGCCTTGAATCAATCAAAGATTCAAACTTGATAAACATAATTGTTGCTGGATCACCAAAGTCCTCTTATTTTAAAAGTTTAAACCCTCTTTTTTGTTTTCAATTTTTGTATGACATTTAGGTGGTGGAGCTACATGCATGGAATTCCAAAAAGTTATTTTAGGGTAGATGGAATTCCACCTTTAATTACTTGTCACCAGGATATATAAATCTGTTCTTCTGTGACAAATTATCTACAATCATCACTATCTCTAACGATTTTATGTGATAAAATCTATAAAAGATCAACAATATTTTTTTCCTGAATCACCAGTTTCCTCTTGTGAAAATTCAAAATATCATTTGTTCACCAAATGACTTTTCATTTTTTATGAGCTTGCCTTTAGCTTTAGTGATAATGACAGTACTTTAAACCACACGGATTGTTATACACATCCTGCCATAGACTATCCTCAATAGCGATTCGAGGGTCTAAAGCACATGTACAATTGAGATAATAGGGACATGTGGGACCCAATGTTTGGCAAGATTGACCATGGTAAGAAGCCTGACCCAGTATTGTGGGCCCAATGAACGGATGCTTTGGTATATTTTTCTTGGAATGAGATTTTTCTAACTAGCAGCAAAAAATACTGCTGCATAGTAAATTTCAAGTTTTGATTTTCATTGAGATTTATATAAGCTAAAATTTATAATATCAAATTCTTAAATTAAATCTGAACAATTCGTATCCTACAAAAAAATTTGAATCATCCGTAACTGCTGCGTAGGCAGAAAAACAGCTTCTATTTTTCTTGAGTTGAATTCGGGTTAGAGTTAGTAGTACCAGCACTTCATGTGAAAACAGATGCGCCAAAATTGCTTTGGCTTTGATCAGGTCTAGACGAGGTGCACTGGAAAACGGGTCCCACCTGTCGAAGCCATTTTCTAAGTAAACATGTTATTATTCCCCCAAAAGGAACATCCAACATGCATCTATATATATATATATATACATCAAATATGGTTAAGGCAAATTGGTCCACTACAGTTTATTCTTTGTATCTGATAAGGAAAATATATTTCTAAATAATCAATCCTATATTTCCTATTTTCTTCCAGGTGGAATAAAGTTTTTATATATATATATATATACTAGCTACAAATATTTCTAATCAATGGTGCATTTTTAAGAAACTTACTCAAGGAGCAACGTTTCCACTACTAAACCAATTTAAAAATCAAATATGGTTTACTTTATACAAGTATTCAACATTTTATACTAGTATCTTTGCTCTTGCAAATAGTATCAATTATTTGAGATTTGTTTGGCAAAGCTTCTATCTTTGCTCTTGTCAATGTCAATCTTCTTTCATATAATGGCTATAATTAACTTTAATATCTTTTTATTATTGTTCAAATTCTTCTTTCGAAATTTGAATATGTGTTTCTCCGTAGAGAGACGAGACTGAGGTCGTGAGGCACTTCGTCTTAGCATTAGCTATCTAATTTTCATATCATTGATTTTCAAAACCTAGTGTTATTGATTAAATAGTAAATATTAATATTCTATTAGTTGATTTTATAAGGCACAATTAATTGGTAACAAACCAATTATGTGTTGTGAATTAATTCACTTATTTACGATGGGGGCCGGGCAATGTTTTTAATCTACAATAGCAAATTTTAGATGGACAATTTTTGTGGATTAAGATGTAGGAAAGAAATATGGTACAATCTTAAATTATTGTATACTTGAAACTTAAATATTTAGGTGTTTTTAGTGCACATATAATTTTCATGATACAACAAATCATACAATATCTTTGAGAATATTGTAGATGTGCTCATATTTATTTGAAAAAAAATGGATTAAATTTGAGAAAAATTCAATTCAGACCAATCATTCAAATGAAGCAAATTCAATTGCTCTAACAAAACAGAAAAATGTAAAACATGATGCAAACTTGGTATTCAATAGCATTGCTCTAACAAAACAGAAAAATGGCGAAGTTTGCCAGGAACCGCCGATGGCAGGACTATTAAAAAATACAAATTTATGCAGTGATGACGTAGTATGGAAATGGGGGCCATGCGTAGACAAACTCTAGGCACAAAAATTTGAGCTAAGGAAGCTGACACTTTCTTCATATTTTAATCATTTAATGTACTTTCTGGTTTACACTATATAGATATATATCTTATAAAACAGCCCACTCAAGTGATTTTCCTCAAAAAGAATTACTTAAAAGTACGTTGATGCAGTATGTCGTGTTCTGTTCTTCATCTTTTCTGTTGGCACTCACGTGCGAATTTCATGTTTTAATCACGCGTTGATTATAGAAGAAATATGTTTTGAAACATTTCAGAAGCAAAATACGAAACAGCTGATACATTTCCTACTTAAAAATGTCCTACAAAAGCTTAATATGTCTTAGTGCTGACTATAAGGTTATAAATATAAAATACTGGATTTGTATAGGACACCGTATTTTAATTTATGTAATGGCCCTAATGGGTATATTCTTGAATATTTAGTAGAGCTAATAACTTATGTTAGCAGGATTTATTTACTACCTATATTACCCTAGAAGACTAGGGTTATCAACTGAATTTTTAAACCCTAATGGAAGAATTTTGTCTAGAGTATACAAAATATGAATAAATTAAATTTTGGTGAATAAAAGTAAAGAATTAATAAATCTAATTTAAAAAGAATTGGAAAGTAATTTCATCCGATGCATACCGTAACATTGACACTTCTATGGAAGAGCCAAGAGGCACTAGGTTTTTTTTTGTGGTTTGTAGGGTTGGTGAAGTGCCATTAAATAAGAGCATTAGAATCCGGACTTCTTCAGTGCAACTAAATTTTTTTCTTCTTTTCTGATATAAGGGGTTTTCAATATTTTCAATATTTATTATTAAATATCTCTTAACAAAATTCGAACTTTGTGATTACGAAGGTTTGAAATTTTTTTCTTCTTTTCTGGATATAAGGGATTTTCAATATTTTCAACATTTATTACTAAATATCTCTTAACAAAATTCGAACTTTGTGCTTACGAAGGTTTGAATTTTTTTCTTCTTTTCTGGATATCATGGATTTTCAATATTTTCAACATTTATTACTAAATATCTCTTAACAAAACTCGAACTTTGTGCTTACGAAAGTCTAAACTCATGTTTTCATATAAGTCACTCTAGTTAGATAATGCTTAAACTATTAAAGAATTTGTTGGTGCAACTATATTTAGAGTTATGCAATGTTTATTGATTGATTTATGCGTTAAATTTAGATCATATTTTGTCAAATGAAAAATAACACCCAAGTCCAGGAAATGCTAGGAAGGCTGGGAGAGTAAAAAATATTACAAATTACCAAAAAAATATTACAATTTTAACTCCTGCCAAAATTAGTAAGATATTCAAGTATACTCTAGACAGGGGCGGGCCTATATGTATTGGAGTAGCCGCTCTGCTCTTGAATTTTTTTGTTTTTCAAAATAACCTTAATTATGTATACAATTTGTAATTTTTTTTTGTAAATTAATCTTGTATATTTAAAATTTGTCTTATTTTGTTCTCCTCCGAAATTTTTTTTTTGTAGATCATGTTCCTCTGATTAAAATTTTGGATCCGCCCCCTAACCCAAGATAACCCCTAAAATAATAAAAGCCAGATCATTTCTACTACAGAGATATCCATGTATATTTCACTTCAAGAGATATATCCCAATAAACATGTAACTGGGTTGCACCGTTGTCTCCTCCAATTGGCTTCAATGGGTCACTGAAGTTTCACTTTTTAATAACAAGAGTTGCCAGTCTTTTTTTTGTCTCTTCCTTCAGTACAGTACTTACTCTCAACTCATTGGATGAAAAGTACATATTTTCTTTTAACAAGGAATTACTGCTGTTAATTCTTCAGGACCACGTCGTTAGCTATCTTGGAACTAATTCCTGTGATGTTTTCTATGCAGGGAGCTGCATGCAACATGTATTGTGCAGGCTAGCTAGCTTGAGTGCTTGACTCGTGTTAAAAGCACTCCCGGATAACGCGACGATGATTCAACAACTTACAACAATTTCCACTAGAGATGTACGACGGGACGAGCGGATCAATGATTTTTTATAAAAACTTCAATTCAATTCAGTATAAACCGAATTAGTTATACGAACTTAATTCGAACTGACACATCTATTTTTTTTTTATATACGAGTTGATATGAGTTATACGTATTATGCGGATTAATTATAAGAGTGCTTCGAACGATGTTACCCAACATATCATCGGGAGGTTGGATAGAACGCAGCAAATTACGAAAGGGTTCCTCAACATCATCGAGCCACACCCGCGTCTCGTTGGCCTGGAGGTCATGGTCATGCACTCTCTCGTCGAAAACCTGGAGCAGAAATACTCTATCATGCACCGCGACTGCGGAACTCCCCATCGTCGCAGCGCATCCAGAGTCGACCGGTAGATTGTCCTGAAATTCAATTGAGAAGATGAATTATACACGTTCATAAGTATTAAGCATATTACATTTGTTAATGAATTTAAGCGTTTATCGTATTCTCCTAAAATCGAATGTCAAAACCTCCTGGTACACTATATTGGACGTGTAAACTCCTGGTTCGTTACTTTACTAACAGGCCTAATCAAAACCATTGTATTCCTACGAGATGTCTCTCTTGATAACGCCACATATAGTTGTTCGTGCGAGAATACTAGTTCATGTAGATAAATGCTAACATGCGAAATCGTTTGTACTTAAGCTTTATTTATTGTCATTGCAAAGCTAAGTTGGATCGGGAACTGTGTTCTCTTCATCTTGAATGGGAACATATCATTGTCTGATGGACAGAGTGGAATTCGAGGCAAGAAAACTCTATTTTCAGCATGTTCACCAACCATTATTTCTGCGTTTATCACATTTCCAATCTGGTATCATTGCATAGTCCATTCGCAGAGTCGATGTTGTGCAAAAGTATGACCGGGCATTCTAGTTTCAACTTCAATAAATGAGGCGGTAGGCCACCCGACATCAAAGAGTTCGAGAATTCAATCGGGTAGTTGCTATGGTAGTCATCCTCAGCAGAATCAAAACTGTAGTATATATGTTCCTCTCCGAGGAACCTATCGATCATCTTGTTATTAATATCGTCAACATACTCATTTTTTTTGACAATATCGTCCTAAAAATCATGTATTCCGATGATCTTGCCTGCATGGATAAAAAAATCATGAAAGCAGAGCCACATAATATCCATTTTTGTCACAAAAAATTGTATAATTAAAAAAACACTCACAATATGAAGAGAGGGATATACTGCATCGATGAGCTTCTCCATTGACTCGCTGGTATTCGTGTAAGGGATTACCATGTCATCGGGTATCCGAACAAAATTTGGATCCACTACTTCATCTTTTCCATCTCTAATGCACAACAAAAAAGCTGAAAATCAGGGGTCTGGCCGAGCTCTCATATTGTGATTTAGTCGCATATTCTTCATGGAGGTCCACAGAGGTGACATGCGCAGACTGGAATCAACTATCTGTGCTCGAGTACCGCGACTTACGACCAGTAGCACCTGTCGAAAATCACCTCCAAACACCATGATTTTGCCACCGAATGGTAGATTACAATCTGTAATATCTCACATTGTTCGATCGAATGTTTCAGCCGCTTGTCTCTTTGTCATGGATGCCTCATCACAGATCAACAATCTGGTACGTCGAAGAAATTCTGCAACTCTGCTTTGCTTTTTCTTGAAGCGAGAGTGCATCGTTCGGTCGAATACCTATGTGCACATTCCTCTGATCGCGAATAAGACTTGACATGATGAAAGTATACTTGAATATCTAAAGCTCCATGACTTGCGATGATAAGAAAACTAATTACGATACCGACGAGCTAGTCAAAGTTGTTATAAACAAATATTAAGCATGATTAAAATTTATTTCTACAAGCTTCAACGACGTTTGTCGGGATCGTAATTATTTTTTATTGTCGCAACCCATCGAGCTATAGATATTCGAGTCTACTTTCATCATGTTGAATCTGATTTGCGATCGGAAGAATGTATATCTCAAATTTGACTTCATCTTCAACTTATGTCTTAATTAGTAATTTGTTATCATGAATTTGCGTCAGAATAATTTTTGAATCGCTCGTTTCTCTGATCGCATATCATACTCGACACGATAGAAGTGGACCTATCTACAGCTCGATGACTTGCGACGATAAAAAAAATTAATTACGATCCGGTCCGACGAACGTAGCCGAAATTGTTACAAAAAATTACTTAAATATAACATAACTCATGAATTAATTTAATAATATTTTCGTTAATAAACAATTCAACTACAAAAGCAAATTTTTCGTTTGCAGCAAAACATTCGTTAAAATTGATCGGTGTAGGCAACATCGGCCTTTTGTTTTTTCAAAAAGTTGGTATTCGCAACACGTACATTTTGATTTTTTTTTTTCAAAAGATCGTTGTTCGCAACTCCGTTCTTTTATATTTTTCGACCTTTCAAGACAATCTTTCTTTCTATTTATAATTTATTTATTAAATTGGTAATATTAAAAAATCGGTCATCCGTTTGCTCTTTTGGTGGAAACCTCACTATAGAAGTGGGCATTTAACAAAAAGCACAAGGACTATTTTCTTTTCACTAATTTTTCAAGCTTCCACGAAAGATTGGATCAGAAGCATTGTACCTTATTAATTTATTCTCCCATTTAAGGATCTTTTGAGTCATCATCTTACTTGAAGAGTTATCTTTAGTATTATCTTTACATTCCTGCATTAGCTTTAACAAAGGTAGAGGTGGCAGAACCCGACCCGACCCGACAAACCCGCCCGACCCGACCCGACCTGAACCCGACCCGACCCGATATTTTGATAAAGTCAAACTATCCGAACCCGACCCGACCCGACCCGGGATGATCCGTAACCCGAGACGAAGCGACACATGAGCGACCTGAGCCCGACCCGACCCGACCCGAGACGACCCGTAACCCGAGATGGCACGACACATGAGGACCCAAGCCCGACCCGACCCGACCCGAGACGACCCGTAACCCGAGATGGAGCGACACATGATGACCCGAACCCGACCCGACCCGACCCGACTTGACCTGATACAACTTGTAAATTGATCTAATCCTATCTTGCCTACATCATAATCTAATTTTACTAACAAATTAATATCAGAGAAAGTCAAAATTTACTTGTACAATTCAATAACGCGATTCGATCTTGTCCGATTGAACTTAAAACTCAAAATAATACTTGAAAGTTGTCGGTGCAACCCGACCCGAACCCGACCCGGTCTCACCCGACCCTACCCAAGACCCGAAAGTTGTCGATGCAGCCCGACCTGAAACCCGACCCGGTCTCGCCCGACCCGACCCATCACCCGAAAAAGATCGACACAACCCGACCCGAAACCCGACCTGACCTCGCCCGACCCGACCCATGACCCGAAAGTTGTCGATGCAACCCGACCCGATTCCAACCCGACTTTTATAAACGGTCAAACTAACCCGACTCAATCCGGCCCGACTCGAACCCGCCCAACCGACCCGACTTGCCACCTCTAAACAAAGGTAATGTGAACTTTTTCATGAATGTAATAATGCTGAAGGTAAATATTGGGGACCTGAAATTCACACCACTCTTTGTTTTATTAACACCACAAGATTAAAATTTTTAATTTGATTGACAAATGTATCCTTTCCTTATTATTTCCTTCAGCGATTAATTAATGCTTCCCTGTGTCAGTTACTACATTTCTTTCCTTATATTTGAATAAAGGAAGCGACTAACTGTCTCTCCTTACAAACTCCCTTACACGTCCTCTATATAAGTCTTTATACTCAAATGTAGTAGTCTTTATATTTTTTAGTATAAGTCTTTATACTCAAAAAATATTATCATTGCATTTGTTCAATAAAATATTTATACAAAGAATTAAAAATAATTTATCATTGCATTTGAGTGGGGGGACGCGTAAGGGGGACGCTAATATGGGGGACAGTTATATTTACTCTTGAATAAAATCAAGTAAAGAAACTTTTGTACAAATATTTTTCGGGTGACTAAATTGTTCTGATTAGTTTTAATGGATCATTTTGATTCTTCTAATTAATATGTTCAAGAAAAAAATTACTGTTAATTTTCCTTTATAGCCATACAAAAATAAATAATTGTGTTCAATAAAATAAACATTTATTGTGTAAATTAAACATGCATAGCCGCATAGAACGAAAGAGAGTGTCATATACATATTACCATAGCCTTGCTCACATCAATTATTGTGGCCGGACATAATTGTACATTAATGTTTTCTTATCAATTCAAAATGCCATACAAAGAAAAATAAAATTATGTGGTAAATATTTTCTATTCAATCTTTTTTTTACTTCACTGTGGAAAAGTTAATTGTATTGTTTGATTTTTTTTAATACTTTGGTTATAGATATGTTTAATAAAAAAAATTAGGAAAAAATCATAATTGATTTTGATTCAAGATTATACATGGCATATATACCATTTAATATGGTTACTTATCATCAACATATTTTTTTAAAACTTTTTACTAGCAGTTTTGTCATCTTATTTAGTTGATGAATACAAAAAATTAAGATAAAATATTGATTGTTTGAACTCAAAAGAATTTGCAGAGCTGAGCAACAAGAAAAATGTTTAATGTTGATATGCTTCAGTATTAAACGGAATTTTCTTTTGTATCTCAAAGAATTTAAGATAGATGATATTATCCTAATAAAGAATGATGTAAAAAATTAATTGCACAAAAATTCAAATATTAACGTATGAGCGACAAGCAATGTTAAAGGGGATGATAATTAATGAATAGTAAATTTATTCTCTTATATAGTGATGCTTAATTCATTGGACATTCTTTTGGTCCCATTAGTGTTACTATTATTTCATATATATACTATTTCACTAGTAGTTTTTCTATTTAGTTTAAAAGCACACTGAAACGCACTATTGTATTTATTTTTTATATAAAATTTTGTCTTGAACACATTAATTAGGAGAATGAAAATGATTAATTAAATTTAGGTAAAAATTTGGGTACTCCAAAGGTATACTGGATATTGTAGTCAATCTGAACTGTTCAATTCATCAAGATTGGTGAAAAGTAAGTTTTTGGAAAAACACAACAAAAATTAAAGTGAAACACTTTTCACTAATCTCGATGATTTGAACGGTCAAAATGAAATAAAGTACCAAGTGTACTCATATTTTAGAGTATCCAAATTTTTGCCTTAAAATTAATCATAACAATTCAATCATGAAGAAAAAGTTTGTACAAAAGTTTTCTTTACATGATTGTATTCAAATATAAGGAAAGAAATGATGTATTAACTGACACAACAAAGCATTAAATTTTGGAGGAAATAATAGAAAGGGGCATATTTGTCAATCAAATTAAAATTTTAATCGTGTGGTGTTAATAAAACAAAGAGTGGTGTAAATAGCACCTCCCAAATATTGCTGACATGACAGCGGAAAGGTCAGTCCATAAGGGAAAATTTTCATAGAGGGCCTAGCTGCAATAAATTTCAACAGATAGGGCCGGAGGCACCCTAATAATTGCACAGAGGACCAAGGGCGCGACTAATAGTCGCGCCCCTAAGTTTTTTGATTTTTTTTTTTGCTGAATTCAAGGCAGTTTGCAGTGCATTAATGATCTGTGGGCCCTACAAGTCAAGGGCGCGACTAATACATGCGCCCCTGACATTCTGGGCATTTTTTTTCTATTTATACACATTTTATTTAATATATTAAAATAGTAATTTTAAAATGCACTTATTATATTTATTATTAATAGATGTGATAATATATTAAATATAAATATTATATATTTAATACAAGTAATGATATATTTAATTAAGTAATAATATATTTAATATAAGTAATGATATATTTAATATAAGCAATGATATATTTAATATCAGTAAGAATATATTTAATAGAATTAATAAATAGAAGAACTAATATATTAAAAATATTATTGCATTAATAAATATTAAATATATTAAACTTAGTTATTAAATTAATAAATATATTAAAAATATTATTACATTATTAAATATTATTAAACATAGCTGAAGAACTAATATATTAAAAATATTATTACATTAATAAATATATTATTACAAATAAGTAGTTATTAAATATAATTATTATAAGTAGTAATAAATATTTAAATATTTTGTGAAATTATTTATTAAAATATTATTTATAAATAGAAGTAATAACAGTATTTATAATATATGGAATATAGTTATTATAAATAGAGGTAATAATATATTAAAGTGTTTTTTATTAAAAAATTGGAAAACTTACAACCCTATTAATAACAGAAATGTTTTACACTTTACAAGAAATACAAATGGTCCAGTGGCAAGGGGGGTTTGGTTGGAGGCGCTGGGTTGAGTGAGGGCATGGGTTCGAACCCCCCTGCTGGCCATTTTTGTGAATTAAAATAGGGGCGCATGTATTAGTCGCGCCCCTATGGTACACAGCTGAAATCTCGCATCCAGAGAGCTGTTTTTAGTTAATTCGTTAGGGGCGCATGTATTAGTCGCGCCCCTAAGGTGTGCTGCCATAAAACCCCTTCCCTTCCCTTTATTTCTTATTTCTTCCCTCAAACCCGCCCCTAACCCTATTTTTCTCTCAATTTCGCCCCCTCTACTCCCTACCTCTACCTCTCCATCTCCTTCATTGTTTTTGGCCAATTCTTCTCTCCCTCTCCTCTCCTTGCTCTCCATAGTTGCTTCATTGATCTCCTTCTTCTCCCCTTGATCTTCATCATCATTTCAAGGTAATTTTAAGTTTTTTTTTTTAATTGTGCATGGTAGTTGCATGGAAAATAATTGAGTTATTTTGTAGTATTTGTTCATTATTATTGATTGTGGTAGATTATTGGTGATTGATATATACTATTGCCAATATTGTGAGAATTTTTGGGGTTTTTTTGAAAAATTGTGTCATGGTAGTTGCATGGCTAATATTTGAGTTTTTTTTTGTAGTATTTGTTGATTATAATTGATTGTAGTAGATTATTGGTGATTGATTTAGATTATTGACAATATTGTGAGAATTTTAGATTATTATTGGTAATTATTGATTATTTGTTGAATATTTGTTGATTATTGGCAATATTGATTGTTGTGTATTGCATGTTCAATTATTGTTGGTTATTAAACATATATTTGTTAATATATGTACCAAGAAATAGTTGATTATTGTTGGTTATTATTGTTTGTACCAAATTGATATAAAATTGGTATTGTACCAATTTCGACAAATAAATTAGTAACAAATTGAATATATGTTAATATATGTGTTAATATAGTAATGGCAAGAAACGTGGGTAGAGGTGGTAGAGGCCGAGGCCGAGCCGGAGCGGGGGGTCGCGGTGAAGGCGATTTGTCGCCTCCACGTGAGATTCCGTACGTTGGGTCTCTTCTACGAGCTCTGAATCCAACGCATGCATCCAACCGTGCTTATGACGAGGTAAATATAGCCATCTTGTTATTTTTTTGAATTGTGTAATTCTAATTTCATTTAAGAAATAACACATTTTTATGAAATGTAGCCAACGTTCGTCATGGAGACAAAGGCCGGATCTATGTCGTTCACGTACGACGACCAAATTGCCCCAATTCTCGAGCGATTTAATCTCAACCATCTCGCTCGATTGGGCACCATCAAGGTAGACCGTGACCTAATAACTGCGGTTGCTGAGAGATGGAGACCGGAAACACATTCCTTCCATTTTCCAACGGGTGAGATGTCGATCACAATGGAAGATGTGTTGATGTTATGGGGTTTACCGTTGGACGGGCTACCCGTGACAGGCGATGTGGATCAAGATTGGGAGGAGGACGTCATGGAATTGTTTGGGCGAGTTGAGTGGCAAACCTTTAGGAGGCCGCCGGGTCATTTCCACATGCGACAAGATTGGTTGCGTGAACCTTGGTAGCCACAAAGAGAAGGCCCCGGTGATAGACGGCACTTGAAGGCAAGATTACCTCCCAATGCCCCACCCGAGGAGATCGACATGTATGCACGAGCATACATGTTGGACCTCTTATCCACTGTTATGTTTCCGGACCAGTCCGGTTACATACAAACGATGTTCATTCAGTTCTTAAGGAACATCCATGATCCACCGAGGTATAGTTGGGGCTCGGCGGTGCTAGCACGTTTGTACCGTGCTTTATGCGATGCATCAGACAGGAGGAACAAGCAAATTGGGGGTCCTTTGATGTTACTGCAGATGTGGGTGTGGACGAGGCTCCCGATTGGGCATCCGAGAGCGAAGGATTTGCCCGGTGACATGCCATACGGGGTGAGATGGATGGGCTCGACGCACAACTACGAGGATGAGCCGCATAGGAGTATCACTCTCTACAGGTACTTTCTGACTATTTTAACCATCTTCAATTTTCGTAATAACTGTATATTCTAACATTATTGAAAATTATATAGGTGGCGACTCGAGCATCTCGATGAGAATGGTCCAGAATGGTGGCCCTACGATGAAGATGTGGTGGCTATGTTGCCCCCGATATGTAATGATCAAGATCATATGAGTCTTTTTCATTATCGGGGGCCAATTATATTTTTCTGGATTGTCGAGTTGCACGATCCTGCTAGAGTCGCGCGGCAATTATCATTCCAAGTCCAAGTGCCGCCTCCATTGCCACCTCCTGATTGCAAGCGCCTTCATAAGGTATGCCACAACAAAAAATCTGAGGGGCGTGATTGGGAGATTTATCACGAGGGGTACATTCAGACTTGGGGGAATCGGTTGGCCAATACAATTGATATGGGGAACGGTTTCATGAACGGCCCTTGGGACCATTACTTGGCATGGTTCAACCGGGAAGGCATGCGCACCGTCTACTGGAGAGGTACAACCGCAAGAAATGCCTTCAACCTGATAGCACATCAAGGGCGTGGAGTTGAGCGAACCTTCAACATGCAAGGCGAAGTTGTGCAACGAACGGTAAATTCATTGCCTTTTTCCTTCAATTTAAACTTTAAAAAACATAAAGTACTAACTAAATTGTTTAATTAGGTGCTTCGCAACTTAACACTCGCTAGGGAAGCGATTGGTGTGATAGCACAAAGCGCCAACAGTGTCTTCAAGACTTTCGCGAAAAAGGTTCTTCGAACTTGTCGCGGAAACATCGAAGACGTCGACCAAGGAGTTGTCTTCCGCAACCTGATGTTGGAGCATGGCTTAAGGGATGAGGACTTGGAGCCATCCATAGCCGAGGGGTTGCACGTCCAGCCAGAGCACTACGACTGGTTGGGTCAGTTGGTGGGTGGCGAGCAAGCGAGTCAGATGCCTGAGGCGCCGCTCTTTCACCCTCCTTACTCACATCTATCACAGGGCGGAGTATGGGAACCCGGCCAAGGATCCGGAGCCGCCCAACCGGAACCAAATGTTGAGCGTACAATAGAGGACGAGGTGGAGCGTGCAGCCGAGTACGTGTTTGGCTCTTCGAGCCAAGCACGCAACCCTGATGATGAAGACGAGGACATCATTCCTTTACGGCGCACTACTAGGACGGCTCGAGCGCCTAGTGCTTATACCCCTTCCGCTTATGATACACGTGGCCGCGGTCGGGGTCGTCGGGGTAGGGGGGGTTGATATTATTTAGATCGATGCATGTTTGATGTATGTTTTTATGTTTGTTCTATTTTGAGACTTGTTATGTTGAAAACTTGTTTAATTGTTTAATAACTTGTTTAATTACTTTTTATGTTGCTTTAATTACTTTTTATGTTGCTTGTTTAATTATATCGATGTTCAAAACTTGTTATGTGCCTTGTAATGCATTTTGGAAAAAGAAAAGTAAACAAAAAAATCTTGTTTCAAACTTAAAGAATGACCAAAAAAATTTCAAACTTGTTTAATTGCCTTGTAATACATTTAGGAAAATGAAAATTAAACAAGAAACAAGCTAACACAAGGAGTTGTCTTGTTTCAAACTTGTTTAATTGCCTTGTAATTTTGAGTGTTAAGATAGGGGCGCGATTAATACATGCGCCCCTAAGTGCTGAAAACAAAAACAGCTCTCTGGATGTTCTCTGGATTGTTTCAGCACTTAGGGGCGCGATTAATACATGCGCCCCTAAGTAAATACGAAAAAATGGTAGGGAGGGGGGTTCGAACCCATGCCCTCACACAAACTCAGCGCCTCTATTCAAACCCCCCTACCACTGGACCATTTGTATTTCTCGAAATAGTTGTAACTTCCTTAGTATTAATAACTATAAACCTTTCCACTTATAATAAAAAACACTTCAATCTATTATTATTTCTATTTTTAATAATTACTAACTATACCTTTATAATAATTAAGTTTAATATATTTAAAAACTCCTATTTATTACTTCTAATATTTTTATTTCTAATAATATATTTATTAATGTAATAATATATATAATATATTAAACAATATATTTATTAATGTAATAATATTTTTAATATATTTAATAATATATTTATTTATGTAATAATATTTTTAATATATTTAATAATGTAATAATATTTATAATGTATTTAATAATTTAATAACTAAGTTTAATATATTTAATATTTTTAATATATAATAATGTAATAATTCATATGTAATATTATTTTAAATATATTATTACTTATACATAATAAATATATTATTACTTATTCAATATAAATATATCATTACTACCTAATTTTTATTACATAATGCAATATGTTCTTATATTAAATATATTATTACTTAATTAAATATATCATTACTTGTATTAAATATATAATATTTATATTTAATATATTATCACATCTATTAATAATAAATATAATAAGTGCATTTTAAAATTACTATTTTAATATATTAAATAAAATGTGTATAAATAGAAAAAAAATGCACAGAATGTCAAAGGCGCATGTATTAGTCGCGCCCCTGACTTGTAGGGCCCACAGATCGTTAATGCACTGCAAACTGCTTTGAATTCAGCAAAAAAAAATCAAAAAACTTAGGGGCGTGACTATTAGTCGCGCTCTTGACCCTCTGTGCAATTATTAGGGTGCCTCCGACCCTATCTGTTGAAATTTATTGCAGCTAGGCCCTCTATGAAAATTTTCCGTCCATAAGAGGCAATTAATGCAGGACAAATTGAGTACACAGCTTTTGGCTGCATGTCGGACATTGGTTTAGCATGAAACACTTATTTTAGTCTCGACAATTTTTCTTCTTAATTTTCAACGGAATCAGAAGTATTGGTGTTTAATTTAGTGATTCAAAATAATATTTTATGTGATAAATTCTGAGTTAGAAATTTTGGAATGAGAAGATTCATTTATATATATCTGAATAGCTTTGAGTCGCATTTTTATCCTAAAACAAAAGGAATCAGATGTCATCAAAGTTTGAAATTTTGTTTGTATATATGTCATCTATTAATTTTAAATTTTCAATCATCATATTTAAAACTCAAATGTTAAAAAGAAAAATGATATACAGAGTAAAATTATAGTGCTTGTACAAGCACCGGAGGTTGATGCTTGCGGCAACATATCACAAATTTCAAAATACAAACGATTGTTTTGAACCGTTGAAAATGTTGTTCATACTAAAATCTACTTCGAGATCGAAGTTTTAATTTTCATTTTTTTTACTATTTTATCGGATGAATGAAAAATACTTTGACCTAACGATTACAGACATCTCCAATTTAATGTATTTTCTACCATGTTGGCACCGGCAAGAGTGCGAATTATTAGCCTAATAAATAAAGAAATAAAGTAAGACACAAGCATACAAAATAGGCAAGCAAGGGCACAAAATAACAAGACTAATTTAATTGTAAAAACACCAGGAGCTTTATTGCAAAATTAGCCAAAACCTCACCAAAAGTCAACAAGATGCAAAGGAGGGCCTAAAAAATATTTTCAAGGATTTTACAAGGTGATTATGTGATTGAGAAAAGTATTTAAAGCATAATATGTGCAATCGGCACGATTGGCATATTATTAAATAATCACATATAATATTTTGAATTTATTTAAAGGTCAAAACTCAACAAAATATGGTCAAATTATATATCAACAAATTCTACAGAAATTTTGTGCTTTTTTGAGCTATATTGGGTTGAAAATTCGACCATTTATGCCTCCAAACAATTCAAACCCGATTTTCATGAATTAAAATTGAATTTTTGGTGAATTTAAATGTTATTGGCTTTGAATGGTCCTGGTCTACACTGGCACAACTTGGCCCGTAGACCTTGTCATTCTCTTGGTCTACACAAACCTAGATCACCCAAATAATGGACAAAAGTGATAAGGCTAAATTATGCATTCTTTTACGTAGGGTTTATTACGAATTTATTCCAAGTTTTGTTTAATTTAGAGTTAATTTAAGTTTAGTTTTAGTTAATGTGTTTAAAAGTTCAATTCACTACACAATTTGAGTTTTAATGCAGGAAAATAGGTGTTTAAAAGCAAAAAGGATGCAATTGGACACTTTGGAACCAATGGGATTGAAGTATGACTACCAGCCAAGTCAATTGCGGTCGCAACAAATCTTATTGCGTCTACAACCAACCTTACGAGTTCACAATCACAGAAGACAACAACACTCAAGCAATTGCGGCAGCAAGGCCCAGTATTACATCCACAATCAACCATGCTGTTATCAGATAGAGAGGCTGTAGTTTCTCACACTAGTCTATTGCGGCCGCAACAACCATTCTTGCGGTCGCAATACAGTTATGCTATAGAAATAGCAGTCAATCCAGTAGTTATTCCAAGTCTATTGCGACTGCAATAACCATTCTTGTGGCCGCAATTGAACTACGCAAAATCAAAACCTATAGTTTTTAGAGTCCTATTTTGACTTCACATATCGATTTCACTCGAATGAAGATGTCTTCCAAAAACTTCAACGAGAACTTCCAAAGGCGAGGAATTTGAGAAAATTCAAATTTTTTATTCAAGAATATTTTTAATAATCAAATAACAAATACAAGAAAACACAAAACTATTTGCAACAATTAAATTCAATATATTTCCTGAAAATAAACAATTATCTTAAGTATGCAACTGAGGTGGCTCTGATACCACTTGTTGTTGCAATTCAAGAATTAGTGTTGAGCCAAAAATACCAAAATCCTAATCTACACAATTACAATTCAAATTGAAACTCCGAGCAATTATTTAAGACAAAAGTAAATAAAGCGAAAGCGTTACTTACTTTTCATCCCCACTGTCTCCCTTGTATTCTTCTCTAGATCAAGGAGTTGTTGGAGATGGTTGAGTAGCACAACGGTACGCCAGCGGATCCTTCCATGTTATTCTCAATGACAATTTTTTTTTCAAGGTAACGAATGAACCGAGAAGTAATTTTCTGTAATGGAGGAGAAAATATAGGCCTATGCACAGCAAATGCGCCCTACAATTTATTACCAAGTAATGTTTGGAGGCCCAACGCCTTTTATACTAGTGAAAACATATCTTTAAAATATTCCGTAATAAATAACAAATATTCTTTGGAATATTTGATAATATGTTCTCTCCAATTCATTTCCAAATTATCATATTTATTGCTGTAAATATGTGCTCAAAATTTGGTATTATTTGGAACACAAGTTATAAAGATATCGGCAAAATAAGGCAAGGAATCATGCCTCTGTGCATGTCTCTTGTGGCCGCAATTGGCTTGGATGCAAACTTGGCAGAAAATATGCCAAGTCTCTTGCGGTCACAAGGAGGGGCTATTGCGGCCGCAATTGAACTGTTGAATTTCAGCAGATTCTTTCCAAGTCTCTCCTGATTATTTGCGACCGCAAAGAGGCTCCTTGCGATTGCAATATACTTGCGAATTTCACTATTTTGCTTGAACTTTGATCCAATTTAATTGGTTTTAGCCTAAACAATATTTCTAACTTTAAATTAACACTAGTATTAGTTTAATTAATCATAATCGGTCCATCAACAATTATAATTAATTCAATTTAAATTCCATATATATGTATTTGTACCCAAAATCTTAGCGAAATACGTATTATTCCCTTGTATAAATTAATCGCATTTATGGTATATCTTATATTACTCCTCGTAATATTAGTGACAGTATGTGATATGTTAATCATATAACACGTATTCAAATTTTATTTATTGAATTTGACGTCTCAATTCCAACAAAAACACATTGGTCACCTTCCAAGAAAACACTACAAAACAAATGAAACACCTTGGTCGGATTGTACCCAGTTTTATCAAGTTTCCCACTTAATAAAAGTAGTGATATAAAAAAGAGAGAAAAAGAATAAAAAACATATGTACAAGCAGAATACTGAGCGAAGTTCGAAGAATATGGTTGTGAGTAACCAGTCAGATGTGTAAGCTGAGGTGGAGGTCGCCTATGCGAGATAGCCATGGCTAGTGACTACCTTACTTTGTAAACCTAAGGTTTGCTTGAAAACCATGAAGCCATACCTCCACAACCTATCCCAAGAAACGCTAAGGGTGTATAAAAAATATTCTCCATTTTCAACACTGTAGTAAAAAAAACGTGTACCCATGGAGAACACTGCGAGAAGTCGAAAGATTATGGTGGTGAGTAATCAAATAGATGAGTAAGTGAGGTAGAGGTCACCTACGCGAGATAGCTCGGCTACTGACTATCTTATTTTGTAAACCTGAGAGTCAACCCGATCAACTTCTCTTTCTAAACTCCTTCTAAAACAAGCCAAAAAGTTGACTGTCTTCCAAGAAAAGTCATCCAAATTCAATCAGTTAGCAATAGATCGCCTTAATTACCTAGCTCGTATGACTCAATTCAGCACTACTTATTAATCATAGGAGTCCAGATCTAAAATAATTTCTCGGGTAAATAATGGTAGGGACTTGTGCCTGACTAGAACTATCGAACTCAAGAACCACATTGGTTATAAACTAAAGCCTTAAACACATGCATTCGAAAACCTAAATTTACACGTGTTCAGGGTGACATGTTCGCCTTTTTTCTTCATGCTCCTCAATTTTATAGTCGAATGAGGGAGGCGAAAAAAGGTGCACATAATTACCATTGAAGATGTGCATAGTATGTCTCATCAATTGTATGATCTCACAATAGGGTTATTATCAATGTCTACATGCAAAATGTGATCGAATTGATAACTATCATGCTCAATATCGTGCCTCATGGAATAAAGATTTCACACCTTGGGATGCTAGTTCTTCTCAAGCGGAAGTGAGTCAACCTATTCAAGAGGAGGGGAACAATCAAGAAGAGGAAGACATTTTTATAACAACTAGAGAGATGTAGAATTTTAAAACATTATTTGTTAATTTTAAGCTATGCTCCTCAAAACTTAAAATTGTATCTTTTAAAACTTGATTTTATTAAACTTGTACTCATCTTGATATGATTGTACTATAATTTTAATGTTATGTTATCTCTTGTTTATATCTTGATCATGTCTTACTTGCTTGTTATTTGACTTTGCTCCTACTTGATTGTGTCTTATAATTGTTAAATTCTTGATTGTGTCTTATATTGAGATGGAGCAAATTAGCTATATTTGATATATGCTCAAATTGAGAGGGGATATATCGTTGACTTGTAAATGCTCAAAATGAAATTGTTTAAAAATTGAAATATACCCAAATTAAGGGAGGGCAAAACTATTGCCTTTTTTTATTACTACATGTTCGTATAAAGGGGGAGCTTATATTTGAATTGTGCATTTTGCCAAGTTTACAAAAAAAAAAAGAGTATGTAGTTTGAGTGCATCAATTATTTAGTATATGCTCACAAGGTTTTGCAAATTGTCAAAAGGAGAGTTTGTTGGGTTTAACTCAACTTGTTTGAAAATTTGCAAAACCAACATTTAGACTAACATTTGCACATGTTTTGGTTATGGGTATGCAAGTCATACATGTGCAATTGATCCTTGGTGAGGTCTAGAATAAGTAGTACAAGTTAAGACAAGCACAAAGGTGCAAGAAGTAAGAAAAGTAGAGAAATTTGAGTCATGTGTTTACCATAATGCATTAGAAGTCATTGTCACGAGTTATGGGGCGTTATAACGATATGATTAAGGCCTTATAATGAGTTCCGAAAAGCTGGGCCTAGAAGTCAGATGCCTGAAGGTAAAGAAATCGACTAAGTATCTAAATTCTCGAGAGATGCATTACCAAATGCATGGAGAAGGTCTTGTAACAGATTGGAAGGCATTATAACCTGACTGGAGGGCGTTATAACGGTTCTCTGAAGAGGTGAGTTCAATTAAAAGTCTGTTGCAGATACGCTGGAGAGCATTTTTTGAAATTTGGCAAGGCGTTATAACGAGCTACAAAGGCATTGTAATACATGAAAGTTATTTGGTGGAAATTGGAGCTGTGAAAGTCTATTGCTTATATTTACTACCATATGCTTTTAAGAGAAACAATAAAGCATCTTTCAAGTTTACAAGCGATTAAAAACACTGCATAACACAAAAAATTTCTTCTACAAGCATTCGAACCTATATCATTGTTAGATCTAGAAAGAGTTTACGATATCAAAATGTCATAACAGTTTTTTTTGCAAGTAGTCCTTGAAAGATATAAAATCGCAAGTTCTTTAACTACTTTGATGCCCTGCTCAAATTCACGGCCACTACTGAATTTGTGCCCTTTATTGCTATACATGGCAATATAATCATTATTTTATTAAATTGTCTGTTCAACTTTAAAATTACACAAACATGAACAATAAAACATTATATATATAAATATAGTTACGAGTTAAACATGTACAGATTATTTTTCAATATTTTAGTTAAATGTTTTCTATATTAATTTATAAGAGCTAGGCTATGGTACTTCACGAAGAGTCACTCACGTGATACTTCGTCTCAGTATCTTTAATTTTGAAATTCAAACAATCGAGCCAAATCCTTAAACTTGATCTTCATATTAAAATCTCATTGGAGATTGAATTTTACATTCTTTAGAAAAAAAATTTACTATTTTTTAAAAGTGTGAAAATTTGACGATTTTTTGACCATCCAATATAAATGAGTTTCCACTTCTATAAAAAAAAGGCAGTCTGATACACTTAGCTTCCGCTCGCACAAGGTCACAGATAGAGTATGACCACTTTAGAATCTTTATTCGCTGCATTTTTCTGTATTTATGCGGGAGACTGTTTTCATCTCTATAAAAAATAGTAAAAAAATTTAAATAATAAAAAAAAATTGATATCAATGAAGATTTTAATATACAGATATCAATACAGTTTGAATTTTTATTAATTAATAACCGCTTTCTCCTGGCACCTCATCAGCTTGGAAGGTGACATGTTCCATCGCAAGCGCCTCTTTCTTGAAAAAAGGAATATCTACCCACGTCTACTTATTCTACAAGCTTCTATTTTATATTTTTATGTACCTCTCGTAAAGTATTTATGTTTAAAAGTTAAATTTTAAATTTAATATTATAACAATAAAATTATAATAAATTATTGAATTAATATTAAAAAATAAAAAAGCAACAACAGGAGAAAAAATTCAAAAAAAATGTTATAGTGTTTTCACTGTAGCACGCTATAGTGAAAATACTGTTTATAAGTACTGTAGGAACGATGTTCAACTTTTATATATGTAAGATTACTCCACACATTCTTCATTAAAAAGCGTTTGGATTTCATAATTGAAGATATGAAAGCGAAGTACAAGCGAGTGTTGTTTTGTGATGTACATGACCTAGCTCAATTTATAATATACAAATATTATTAATAATTAATTTATTTTGTAAATTTAATAGGGACAAGAACATTTGTTCAATTATTTTTTTTATTATGATCATAGCTCGATTGGACATAACTAAGGTAAAATTAAATGAAACACCCAATTCTTTAATCCCCAACCTATCCCCATGTGCTTAATTAACAAAGTATCCCTAATTCTTTAAATTAGCAACATGTGACACGTGGCACATTATATAACATGCTCATATGAAATTAATCATTTATCAAATACATGTTTCCTCGATCCATGACATTCAATTAATAAAAAAGCTAATTTGGCTGCTGACAGAGATCTTCAACTGCTAATAATACAAGGTGCATTATAGCAAGTAGACAGGTACACAAATATTATTTTTTTTAATTAACCTCATAAATCCGAGATCTAATTGATAAGCATTTTCTTCTCAAACGAACTAATTAAAATAGTAATTAAAGTGACTCATATCATCTCAATTTTTCCTACGAAAAGGGATGAATATGCTTTCAAAACTTGGATACAATATGATGGCTTCCCCATGTAATTAAGTTGACAATATATATAAACAATTCAAGGGGCTCCAATATTTATTTATTCAAAGGTAAAGTAATAGCAATATTGTCAAAATCCAACACCAAAAAGATTCCAAAATCTAAATTAGAATTTAACCCGAATGGAGAGAAAACGAATAAAGGAATGTCTGTCTGTGTTAGATTTTAAAAAAATGATTCCATACTATTAATAATCAACTTAACTAAGCTATTATAAGTTCTTTAATATGTCACTAATTAATTACAAACTTAATATATACGTTATTTGACGGCTTAGTAGAAAATAATATTAAAATTGTAAACTATCGCTTGGACCTATAGTCGTTCAAATTTCGTCCATTGTAGAGTATGGCTGAGTAAAAAACTCGTAACTTGTGAGCCGCTCGAACTCGACTCGAATAAAACTCGAATCTAACTCGAGCTAATGGAACTCGAGTTGGACCAACTCGACTAATTGAACCTAAAACTATCGAATTTTGGTTTATTTTGCACAATTAACTCTAGAGTTTTGAGTATATAATTTTGACTTATCAGACGCTTCAACCCCCAATCATAGAGATAAATACGACATCACTGACCATTCATATTGAAATCCATGTTCACTTAGATTTATTTTGTTTAAGAATATTCAATGATTCATAACTAAAGAAAAAAATTGAAACCCACTATTTGTCGAATCAAATCAAATTAATTTGATTTAAGGATTGTTTCAAGGTGTCTCGGAGTTCATCCCTACATAAAAAAAAGCATTATAGCATCTTTATGTCTGTGTAATTGTATAAATTGAATTTCTTTGTAAAATCGGCAATTTTAGAATATTTTCATTCCTACAATTGTTATTCACTAAGAGTCAGCTCCAGAGTTATTTTAGGAGGTGAATCGGGGAAAGAGAACAAAGAGATTTTGTAATCATACTCCCGAGTTTTACTATAGAGAATTAATGGAGGTGCAAGAAGGGAGAGAGGAGACTTCTTTAATTTATTTTGCTATATTTGAGGTAAAAGTTTTTCCACCCGATTTCGAGGATAAATACTTTAACTTTCTCAGCTTTTTCTCTCATTCACATTACCTCTCCTTCCATTTCATCTTAAACTCTGAAGCTCAGCCTAAAGCAACTTTTAATTAGTAAGAAGAAATGTTAACAATTTCTAATGGTTAAAATGTGGGCCCTAATATTTGTGTGATTGGTCACTGCATGCGATAAACAAATGTATATGAAGTATACGGATGTATATGTGATTTAGTATATAAATAATATGTTTGGATATGTATTTTAAAAAACCTCAAAACAAATTAACTAAAGAGGAGGGATCGGATGACCACAACTCTAAATAATCACAAAGTTATCACAATCATTTTTCATTTTCAAAGTCCAAATTGTTGATTTGAATCGTTGAACATGATCTCCACAATAAAATACGCTTCCGTATCAAATTTTTCATTTTTATTTTTTTTAATATTTATTAAGATGGATACAAAATTCAATGGTTCACGTTATTGTAACTTTGTCATATTTTTGCTTCCATCTTAATAAATAGTAAAAAATCCAAAAAAATGTAAAATTTGATGTGGAGGCGTATCTTAGTGTGGAGATCATGTTTAACGGTTTGAATCAACAATTTGAACTTTGGAAATGAAAAAAATGACTGTGGTAACTTTGTGATTATTTAGAGGTGTGCTCATCAGATCCTCCTCTTAACTAAATATATTTTTTACATAATTTCAATAAAAATAGAAAATATGATAAGATACTAATATAATTTTAGATTTTGTGAATAAAATATGTTATATAATAAGTTTTTGAAAAATACTTGGATACATTAAACATAGATACACTAGGTAGTCTGATTCACTCTGTATGTTCGATCTTGATATAGTTCTGACTAGAAATACCTAGTGTATTTATCCTTGGTGTACCCAAATTTTTCCCTTAGTTTTATAATTGTAAGTAATACAATATTTAATTTTAAAATTTAATAATATATATTTAATTAATACCAATGAACTAAAACTCATAATCTTTTGACATGTGGTCTCACATTACATAAGCATAAGCAGTCACATTTTACAACACTGACAATTACATAAAACAATTTTATTTGCAAGTTGGCAAAGCTGACATACATTTTAGAAAGACTTACTAATAATTAATAAAATTATTAAATTAAAATGTGTTCTCATGCCGTGTTTGCAAGTATATTATATCAAATTAGTAACACTTCTACAAGAATTGGATGACGATGCACTAAGCCTCCTTTTTTTAGAAACAACAAAAGCCATTGTTCTTCAACATTTTTTCGCCTTATTTTATTAGAGAGCTGATACTTACATATCATATTTGATATCTACTATTGATAACATTTTTATTATGCATTTTTAGTTGAGTTATCGTGAACATTATTTGAGTTATTATGCATATTATTTTTTGTAATGAAATAGTTATACATATTATCGATTTTATTATGCACCTTTAGTTGAGTTATCGTGCACATTATTTGAGTTATTATGCATGTTATTTTTTGTAATGAAATAATTATACATATTATCAATTTTATTATGCACCTTTAGTTGAGTTATCGTGCACATTATTTGAGTTGTTATGCATGTTATTTTTTGTAATAAAATAGTTATACATATTATTTTTTGTACTGAAATAGTTATGGTATAACATGCATAATAACTCAAATAATGTGCACGATAACTCAACTAAAATTACATAATAAAACCGATATCGATAATTATATCAAATATGATATCCATTTTATTAATCTCTATTATAATCGATCACTGCTGGGGCTGAGGCGCCGCTCTTTTTATTTATGCCACTGTGCCAATAATTGTCAAGTGCAGAGAATCGGACAATTACAATTACAAGTACAAGTACAAACAATTATAAAAAATGAAAATAATGTTTTCCAGCGCAATGGATTATGGATGTGATGAAAAAGACGAACAAAAAAGCAATGGTTGGTGGGTCGGTCGGCGTTTTTCCACAATTCCTTTTTATATTCCTTAAATAGAACTTTATTTATTTTAATAATTTTGTTATGGTGTTTGGCAAATGTCATATGTGACTGTGAGTGCTGCGGCGTCATGTTTAAATTTAAATCGTTGTTCCCTTTCGTAATTATCTTTAAAAAATTCTACTAATTTGATTTGTCTAGACTTAATTGTCTTCTATGTGACACCATTTTTATTTACATACATGTGTCATTTTTTTTATAAGAATCAAATTAGAGTAAAATATTTGATTAGGAGCGGAGAAAAACATGACAAAAATTTGCTAAAAGCTTCACCAACTCAAGCTCGAGCGCGTTGGAGGCGGCGGCGGTGATAGAAGAAAAATACGAGATCATTGGAGGCCGCCAGTCGAGAAGAGAGATCTATAGCGACCATGGAGGACATGGATTACGTGTGTGTGTGAGAGAGGTTAGACATCCATGCTTCCAGCAGATCAGATATGCAAGATATGTGCAGGCGGCCATGCAGGGAATTGAGAGAGGAAGAAGAGACGCTAGCGCGTATTTTTTAAAGAGTTAGAATTGAAGATAAGGCAATGGCTATTTAAAAAAAAAGTATCTTATATTTTTTGAAAAATTCTGAAAAGAAAAGGTAACGATTATTTTAAATAACTGTTACCGTAGCTAAACATACGCTAACAGTTATTTAAAATAACCATTGTCTTATTCTCAGAGAATTTATTTGCACTTATGCCAGCGGTGTTTAATTTTTTTTTTTTAATTATTGTTGTTTTATGGAGTTGCTAAATCTTCTTTTTGTGATAGTGTACGACAACAATTGCATAACCGTTAAATCAGATGATTTTTAACTGTTGTTAGATCTCTTTTTTATTATAGTGAATGACCTCATCTATATAAGTATCATCTTTACCACCACACAAAATAAAAAAGCTATTAAAATATTTATTATTCACACAATCTAATCAAAGACAAACAAAAAAAATGGGGAGAGAGGCATAAAGAATGGGGGTCAACCGAACCACACTCGTTTTAAGAAACTACACAAATCACTGCCAATTTTAAGTTAATAATATTATAAGAAAAACAAAATATATAGTTTAATTGACTCCAAAACTATTCAGAAAAAATTTACAATTGATTAGTATAGTAAAAAAGAAGAAGAAGAAGAAGATGACGTAATTAAATCTAAGGATGATGCGTAATATAGAGATTTGTAATATGGATAATGTTTCGTAGATATCACATTTGATACTATCGATACTTATTTTTTATGAATCTTTTGTTGAGTTATTGTGCACATTATTTGAGTTATTATGCATGTTATACCATAATTATTTCAGTACAAAAAATAACATGTATAACTATTTTATTACAAAAAATAACATGCATAATAACTCAAATAATGTGCACGATAATTCAACTAAAGATGCATATAAAATCGATATCAATAATCGATATCAAATATGATATTTACATATCAGCTCTCTTGTAATATTAACCTACATCAGATGCAAGTCTAGAACACATCCTATACAACTAAAATGAATTGTCTCACAAATCCGTTCTCAAGAAAATCAGATAAAATACTTACCTCGGCTTCGTATGTGATTGTGGGATCCGAATCTCTGCTGCTTGTATTTGAGGTGAGCAGGACTCTATTTGTCTCGATTCAATCGTCAAGAATCGATCGATCGTCACGAACGATTATGATTTGATTCAGAAAACAAGTGTTTTGTTCATTAGATGAGTTTTAAACGGTTCAAATCAAAACAAGCAGGAAACAAGGAAAGATTATACAAACAGCGAATATTGATTCCATGATTGTGAGGAAATTTAATTTATGTGCTCATTAAAATGAATACAACTGTCTAATCTAGCACCACATATATATCATAAATGCATTACGCGGCTAATCAAGAAAAAAACAAATCACAACAAAACATTAGAGAACTCACTAATTATTTTTTTTTGTCTCTAGAAGGAGGTTTCTGGCATGCTAGCTTGGCCACCTAAGAGGTTGGGTCTAGACCAGACCAGTTATTGCTCTCCGTACAAACCCAAGTTCCCTTGTCAGGCAGCTCAGCATTTGCTCTTTGGGTCTGTCTCCAATTACCAATCCAAGTTCCAAAACCCTAAACCCTACCAATGTTTTTAAAGGCTGCCTGATTTAGGTACACATCTGACCCACCATGCAAGATGTGCAACATATGTCATTTCTTATATTAGAAATTTAACAAATAAATTATAAATAAACTTAAAGATTGTTTTGAAAGTTTCAAAAATAGAAAACATTGGAGTTGAGAACACCGGTCAAATATAAAGTTAAATGAACAGTATTGACAATACCGTCCATTTTAATAATTTGAAGTTTTGGTTTTCAATGAATGGTTGTGGTACATTCTTTTTTTTTATTCATAAAACAATATAAATAATTTAATTAAGTTGGGTTATATTTAGATATTTTTGTAACAACTTCAGTTGCGTTAGTCGAGACTGTAATTAGTATTATTTACCGTCGCAAGCCATCGAGTTTTACATATTTGAGTCTACTTCTACCGCATCGAGTTTGATTTGTGATCGGAGAAACGAGCGATTCGAAATTGAATCTGATGCAAACTCATGATAAAAAATTACTAATTAAGACATAAGTTGAAGATGAGGTCAAATTTGAGATGCACATTCTTCCGATCGCAAATAAAATTTGGCACGGTAAAAACAAATTCGAATATCTATAGCTCAATGACTTGCAATGATGAAAAAACAAATTACAGTCTCAATAAGCATAGCCGAAGTTGTTATAAAAAAATATTAAGTATAATTAGTATTTTTTTTCTACAAACTTCGACTACGCTAGTCGGGACAGTGATTAGTTTTTTATCGTCGCAAGTCATCTAAATATACATATTCGAGTCTATTTTCACCGTGTCAAATTTGATTTGTGATCGAAAAAAATGAGTGATTCAAAACTAATTATGATTCAAACTAATGATAAAAATAACTAATTAAGACATAAATTGCAATGGAGCCAAATTTGAAATGCACTTCCTCCGACAGCAAATCAAATTTAACTCGATGAACATAGACTCGAATATGTACAATTCGATGGATTGCGACGAAAAAAAAACTAACTACAGTCCCGATGAGCATAGCCTAAGTTTATAGAAAAAATACTAATCATACTTAATATTTTTTTATAACAACTTCGGCTATGCTCATTGAGACTGTAATTTGTTTTTTCATCATTGCAAGTCATTGAGCTATAGATATTCGAATTTTTACCGTGTCAAATTTTATTTGCGATCGGAAGAATGTGCATCTCAAATTTGACCTCATCTTCAACTTATGTCTTAATTAGTATTTTTTTATCACGAGTTTGTGTCGGATTCAATTTTAAATCGCTCATTTCGTCGTTCACAAATCAAACTCGACATGATGGAGGTAGACTCGAATATCTACAGCTCGATGGTTTGCGACGATAAAAAATACTAGTTATAGTTCCGACAAACGCAACTAAAGTTGTTATAAAAAATACATAAATATAATCCAACTCAATTAAATTATTTATAATTTATGAATAAAAAATTCAGCGTACAAAAAAGCGGAAAAATTGAAAGGGTTAACCGACGATATTGCGAATAACGTTCATTTGACTTTTTTTTTCTTTTGACAGATATTTGTAACTCCGGTCTTTTCTATTTTGAACTTTTAAAACAATTTTCCTTTTCTATTGATAATTTATTTATTTATCTTCTGATGATATGCATGCATACATACATCAATATAAGGAAAAAACTTAGGTACACCAAGATGGGTGCTCCCTAGGTACTCCACTCAATCTCTACCATTTGTTTGGATTCTATGATGCAAATCTCAATGCAATCAAATGATAGAGATTGAATGAAGTACCTAGATATTCGAATTTTTACCGTGTCAAATTTTATTTGCGATCGGAAGAATGTGCATCTCAAATTTGACCTCATCTTCAACTTATGTCTTAATTAGTAATTTTTTATCACGAGTTTGTGTCGGATTCAATTTTAAATTGCTTATTTCGTCGTTCACAAATCAAACTCGACATGATGGAGGTAGACTCGAATATCTACAGCTCGATGGTTTGCGACGATAAAAAATACTAGTTATAGTTCCGACAAACGCAACTAAAGTTGTTATAAAAAATACATAAATATAATCCAACTCAATTAAATTATTTATAATTTATGAATAAAAAATTCAGCGTACAAAAAAGCGGAAAAATTGAAAGGGTTAACCGACGATATTGCGAATAACGTTCATTTGACTTTTTTTCTTTTGACAGATATTTGTAACTCCGGTCTTTTCTATTTTGAACTTTTAAAACAATTTTCCTTTTCTATTTATAATTTATTTATTTATCTTCTGATGATATGCATGCATACATACATCAATATAAGGAAAAAACTTAGGTACACCAAGATGGGTGCTCCCTAGGTACTCCACTCAATCTCTACCATTTGTTTGGAATCTATGATGCGAATCTCAATGCAATCAAATGATAGAGATTGAATGAAGTACCTAGATATTCAAATTTTTACCGTGTCAAATTTTATTTGCGATCGGAAGAATGTGCATCTCAAATTTTACCTCATCTTCAACTTATGTCTTAATTAGTAATTTTTTTTCACGAGTTTGTGTCGGATTCAATTTTAAATCGCTCATTTCGTCGTTCACAAATCAAACTCGACATGATGGAGGTAGACTCGAATATCTACAGCTCGATGGTTTGCGACGATAAAAAATACTAGTTATAGTTCCAACAAACGCAACTAAAGTTATTATAAAAAATACATAAATATAATCCAACTCAATTAAATTATTTATAATTTATGAATAAAAAATTCAGCGTACAAAAAAGCGGAAAAAATGAAAGGGTTAACCGACGATATTGCGAATAACGTTCATTTGACTTTTTTTTCTTTTGACAAATATTTGTAACTCCGGTCTTTTCTATTTTGAACTTTTAAAACAATTTTCCTTTTCTATTTATAATTTATTTATTTATCTTCTGATGATATGCATGCATACATACATCAATATAAGGAAAAAACTTAGGTACACCAAGATGGGTGCTCCCTAGGTACTCCACTCAATCTCTATCATTTGATTGGAATCTATGATGCGAATCTCAATGCAATCAAATGATAGAGATTGAATGAAGTACCTAGAGAGCACCCATCTTGGTGTACCTAAGTTTTTCCCTCAATATAATCAGTTGTAAAATGTATTGTACTGTTTGTACGGGGCATGCATGTTTAATTGTTCTAGATGCTAATATATATATATATATTTATTGGGTACTTATAATGGAGAGAAAAATGACACGATTTACTCTAAACGATATTACATTATAATCGATCTTTTCATGCAAAAGAAACACAAAATGAGAATCTCATAAAATCAAAATACTTATTTTTAACTTACAAACTAATTGTAGCTAATATAGTGATAATTACTTGCTTAAATAGATTTTTGTTTCGTCTAGCAAAGAAATAACAGAGCAACAACGACACATGCTTTTTGTTTCCTTGTGCTCTTAGAGTTAACCAGGACCACATAAGATATATATGTCTTTATTAATTTTTGGAAGGTGCTTGGGATTATGTTTATCTATCTAAACATGGTATGTCTATCGATGTCACATTCTATTATTGGAACAATTAATCGCGCATTAATAAACCATCAACTATGCAATTGTTTGGAAATCTTGTATGATTACATAATTTGCATAAGATAGTTCAAGGCTTGGAGGTGAAATTAAATGCACGAAGAAAGGTATTACATTACATGAAATAACCTCGTTAACTTTTTGTTCTCCTCCTTGAAGAAAAGAAAGTGAAAAGAAAAGCCCATTTGACAAATTTGTTATAATTTTAGTACCAATAAATAATTTATTGACTCAACGAATAAAAGCCTAATGAGAAGAAAAACATGTATAAATATGGGCTTTTATGTCTATGAAATGAGATTTTAAAAGCCCACAAAAAAACCAAGTTATAAGTCTATATTTGGGCTTTAATCCGTTGCCACTTTGGGATTTAATTAATGACCTTGATGGGTTATATAGTCTTCACAGGCCGTCTGATTAAAAATAAATCAAAGAGATGGGGGTTGATTTTGATTGGACAGCCCATGAAATTATCGTAGAATCTAAATTAATGAATATAATAAGAGCGAGATTAAAATAATATGCATAGTTTACCAACTTTCGTACTATGCATATATATATATATATATATATATAGAGGAGGGATCCGTAGCCGTCATTCATTTCGTAGCCGCTCGCAACCGCTCCATCATACCAAGTGTAAATCGTCGATCCGGACCGTTGAAAACATTCTCCATGCTAATGTAGATTTGGAGACCAAATTTTATATTTTTTGAAATTTTTTTACTATTTTATCGGAAAGGTTGAAAATTGGATGTTTGTAAATCCTTAGATAAATAAGTTTTCAATCCATCCGATAAAATAGTAAAAAAATTCAAAAAAATGTAAAATTTGGTATTGAAGTCTATATTAATATGGAGAATATTTTCAACGGCCCGGATCGGCCATTTACATTTGCTACCATGGAGCGGTTGCGAGCGGTTGGAAGTTTGGCGGCTACGGATCCCTCCTCATATATATATATATATATATATATCTTACGGATCCCTCCTCATATATATATATATATATATATATCTCAATAAATAGAGATTTAAGTTATTCAATAAATTTTTCATATCAAAATATTGTAGTAAATCAAATTTTGTGATTTTTAGAGTTTTCTTGCTATTTTTTAATTTTTTTTTTAAGAACAATTCAGATTTAATATTACGAAAGTGTAATTTCTGAGCTGTTTTTAAAAAATAGCAAGAAAGCTCTAAAAATAATGAAATTTGATTTTCTACAAGATTTTGATATGAAGAATTTATTGAGCAACTTAAATCTCAATTTATTGTACAAATTAGACATGCATAGCCGCATAGTACAGAATGTGGTGTACGCATATTATTTTTGCATTGCTCATATAATAATATATATAAGTAAAAAAAAAAGAGAACAAAGCACAATTATTGTTGTTCATCATAGATATTTTGTTTGGCACATTAAAACATCTTACTATTCAGATGAAAAGAATAAATTATATTATTTATTTAAGTGTCATTTCCTGGTATGTATTAATTTGGCTGATATGACTTGCAACCAATTTTGCCGATGTGTGCTGCTGTGCATTTTTAATAAGCAGTATTTCAGTTAAGAATGAAAGGTACGATTTATTAATAACTGAATAAGACAATACGTGTCTATAATTTATTTTATAAAAAATAATCGTTGGTGAAATTTCAAATCAGATAGAGTCAAATAAAATATCGAAATTTTAATTAACATTTGCAATTAAAATTTTGTGTAAGATTTAAGATATAAATAAAAGAACAAAAGAGAAAACTTACTACTCATCTCTTAAGGCCTCCCACACAAGCAAATCAAGAAGGCGATGGAAATGGTTGAGCAGCACCTCGGTATGGTCACTAGCAGATCATTTCAAGCAAACACCGGTGCTCATTTCTTTTCCTTTAAGGTTACAAATAATTCTTGAGGTACTTGTAAACACGTACACAAAATTTGGTATTATGTGAAGCACAAGTTGGAAAAATATCAGCAAAATAAGACATGAAATTCTATCTTTTGATCTCATTGTTTACTGTCGCAAAAGGGCTATTTGCGGTCGTAAATGACTTGGGCTGAATTATGCATAAAATATGCTTAATCTCTTGCTGCCGCAAGAAGGGTTTTTTGCAGCCGCAAATGATTTGGGCTGAAATATGCAAATTTCTCGTCACATCTATCCTAGTCTTATGTGGCTGCAAAGAGGCTCCTTGCTGCCGCAAGACACTTGGTGATTGGTCTGTTTTGCTTGGGCTTTGATTCCAAGTCGATTGAATTTAGCGAAAACAATATTTCGAACTTTACATTAAGACTAGCATTACTTAAATCAATCATAATTGGTTCATCAACAATTACAATTAATTCACTTTAATTCTATATGTATTCGTATCTAAAACTTAGCGAAATATGTATTATGTCATTCCACAATTAATTACAATTGTGACATATCTTATATTACTTAATATAATATCAGTGACAGTACTTAATATATTAATCATATAACAAGTAGTTCAAATTTTATTTATTATATTTGACATCTCAAAACATTAATTTCCAGTTAAGTATGAAAGGTAGGATATGTGCTAATAAAGGGGAGAAAGAAATAATGAAAAGACTAATAAATCATGGTTTTAAGTATGTTCAAGTGTCACCAAAAATTTTTGTGCACCACAATTGGTCTGTAAACTGCACGTTATTCCTAAATTCCTAATTATCAGTAAAAGAATACGTCAATAAAATATTAAAAGTATTAAGTCTGTACGCTGTCAACAAATATTCGCAAAAAGCAAAAAAGATAGTTTACATCAGCAAAAGATGTCCTTGACTAATTAATTGTCTATAACTTTTTTATCAATTGAAATATTTTTAATTAGAAAAATAAAAAACAAATACTTATTAAGTAATATAATTAAGAAGTTTCAATGTCTTATCAAGAAGTACTGAAAACTTACATAACAAATTATATATTTCTATGAAGAAAAGAAACTTTTAGATCAGTTCTGTTAAATACATCATCCATCTGAATCGTATTTGGTAATTAAGCTACCAGTTAAATACACAAAATAACTGTATCCAACTATCCGAGCATCATCTACAGTCATATGAGAAGAACAAACAGAAATGTCATGCATGAAAATTGCTTTGGCTAGGCGTCACTACTACAGAAAATATCTGTTATAACGACTTTATAAAATCTATTATAGCGGCTTCTGAAGAGTGTAATAGAGTATGTAATAAAGGAGCTGCTAAAGATACAGAAAGCCCGCTGTAATAGATATCAATTATAACGGATCATTGGTAACACGTTACGCAAGTAAAAATTAAACGTCCACTTAACTTTAAACACAAACAAAGGCTAATACAAAACACAATTTAAATTGCGACATTAACTCTCATTGAGAACCAATTGAGTTTATTGAAAAATTATATACAAACAAATTGACATTGATTGAGCTCTCAAGTAATCCATGCTACTCTCTTGGAGGACTTAAAAGACACCATGAATTTAATTTCTATATAATATACCAAAAAAGTAAAGGTGATAAATACATATCTCATTTGAACTACCAAACTACCCCTTTGGATAGTTACTCAGTCTATAAACAGGTGAGAAACCGATCCATAGCCCAAAGAATAAGCCTTATATACACAACCAAAAAAACAGAGAAATTTTCTGTGAAAGAAGAAAAAGATGTATGAACCCCCTAATTACGGCTGAGGTTGTTGTTGTTGCTGCTGCCGCTGCTGTATCATTTCAACTTCATGTTGTATCGTAACAGATTCGTCGTTTGTACGATACATGTCTGTCGTAATGTTCAGGTTGCTAAATTTCTCCATTTCCCTAGCAATTTGGATATCACTTGGCATGATAAACTCCATGAAAACCTTTCCCACAAAATGAGGTATCAAACCAACTATTATTACTCCAAGTAAGCAAAACCAAAATCGCCATTCCTCCATCATATGATATATTGCCCTGAATATATGAAGCAAAACTATTAATCAATAATATTGTTCCAGAACAACTAACTCTGAAGATAAAAAAGAGATGTATAAAACTTTTGCCATAAATGCGAACAAGAATCCAAGAGAAAAGAAAAACATACCAGAAACCAGGAAGCATCCATATTGAATCAATAATAATGACGCAAATCCAAGTGGCAAAAATGCTGCCCCAAATTGCAGCATGTGTGATCCAATTCCACCGTAACACATCCACCGCCAAATTTAAATTTACCAGAAAAACTACACCAAGGAGCCACAAATCACCAAGGCCAGACCAATCGACATCAGTATGTCGGTATGCAAAAAATGGCAAGTAAAAGATCACGAGACTTTGCCATAAAGAATCAAGAATGAACCCAACGAAGAGATTAATGTTGTATTTCTCTTCCCTTTGGCCTGAACCATAGAGCTGTGGGTGGTTCATCAGAGTTCTACGGCTCAAATCCTTGTCGAGTATTGCTACTACTATAGTCGGTACGGCAGTGTATATGACTGAATATAGAACGGCACTCCATTCGTTGATGGCATTTGTCGGTGTAAAGGCTGTGTATAAGACATACCTGGGATTTTAAGAAGGAAACAAATTAATCATTGTTTACATAATTGGGAAGTTTTAGAAAATTGAAAAAAATGCCAAGAACCAGTGAAAAATGGGGGGGGGGGGGGGGGGGGGGCGGCGGAAGGCTTCTATTGCAAGGGATCAACAGAGAAATTTCAGGAAAGCTAATTGAAATAGAACTATTTAACCTGATTTTTTTTTCTAAAACAAGTCATTCAGCTATTAAGCTACTCAGGGCACTAAAAATAGTAAAAAGTACATGAAGCAAGAACAAGATAATTACCAAAATAAGACAAAAACGTAGACAGCATTGCGGTAAAAGTTATAGAGGATCATATAGGCCATCCTTTGGTAATTCCAGTGGCCATGCACTAACAAAAGGGGAACCAGAAATCTAAATTGTGCCATGGCGAAATCAGAGGCCATGACAGCTTGTCGTCCCTCCTGCCCACTTAATCCTATTCCGACATCCGCCATTTGTATCATTGACACATCATTTGCTCCTACACAAAAGAAGATCAATTTATCCTTTAATGAAAATTTTCATTGAGACACTAAAAAGAGTAATCCTTAGCCATCTCTACAAATTCACTTGCTACCTAACATATTATTTTTTAATTATTTTTCTTACATAAAGAGTAACAGTGTAAATAGGACCATATTTAGTGATTGTTACTTCAGGAAGAAAATGTGAAGTGAGCAAATAAAAGGTACTTTTTCCTTCATTATATTTTTCATGGGCATGGGTTACATGCATGATTCATACTTTGGTCCTTTCTGCAAATGGAGCTGCCCATATTTAGTGCCTTATCCAATTTAAAGAGACTTGCTCTACTGTCAGAAGTGAAAAATATATGAAATTGTCAAATTGACAATGAAACTGGAAAAGCATGGAACTTACCATCTCCAATAGCAAGTGTCATGTCATCTGTACGGTTCTTGATCAAAGCAACAATTCCGGCCTTCTGCAGTGGGGCCACACGGCAGCACAAAACAACATCACACCTGGTTGCCACTTTGAATAACTGCACCAGAAAAATTAATTTGGTATCAGTATAAGGAGAATTGTCCTTTAGTGTTTTGCATTTTTGCATTTTTTTCTTTTCAAATGACTCCAATAATATTCAAAAAACAGAATAGAAAAATACAATGGATAAAACTATAGTACCTGTTCTTCCAACTCAGTCTCAAGAACATACACAAGGCTATTTCCATCAATTATCAGCGCCTGCTGTATGTCAGAATTTTTCAACATCTTCTCTGATAAGGAAACTGCATCAGCTAAATTTTTTCTACATGCGTCCCTTGAATTGGCATTAATCACAATCTGGGTCATCTCTCTTGTCAACAATCTACAAGAAAACCCGATCGAGATAGCTGTCTCCTGTTTGTCCCCGGTCAAAACCCAAACCTTTATTCCGGCTTGCCTTAACTTCTCAATTGCCTCAGGCACACCCTGTTGCAGTTTATCTTCTATACCAGTTGCACCAAGAAGTTGTAAATCAGTTTCAATCTTGGCTGCAAGTGAGCGCAACTGGTTACCACGGCCAAGAAGTGCTGTGCTGGCCCGCTCGTATGCGCTCTGCCATTCCTCAAACTCTGCAACGGTAAGGTCCCGCATGCCAATTACTAGTGTTCTCAGGCCAATATTCGAGTAGCTTTGAAGGTGGGTCTCAGTTAAACGGGTCACATCAGAGTTTAGAGCTTTATCAAGGACATTCAGCATCGAACTATCAGCACCCTTCACGAATACCTTAACGGATTTGTCTGGGCATCCTATAATAACTGACATCCGCTTTCGGTCACTATCAAATTCATGTAGACCCAACACATCGTAGCTGCATGAATGGAAAGACTCATCAATTTTTAATAAAATCCAAGTGAATGTTTAGAAAATCTGGTTTAATATAACTAAAAGAGAAATAAACTTTAAGATAGATATCAGATATACTGAAAGTAACGCATATTCGTTCCTAAATTATACGTGTAAATGTTCCTAAACTATCATGATTATCCACATTACCAGTCTAACAATTTCCTAATCATATAATTGTCCCTAAATTATGTACCTCTGACGCTCTCCTAGCACGTCAATTACAATATGACCGGATGTTCTCTCAAGGAGCACAAAACTGAAGGCTGCCGCTGCTGAGACAAGCGCTTGTTCATCAGGTGACTCACCCTGATAATCAATTAATTTTATTGTATTTCTTTCGTCATACAGCACTGATGGCACAATTGTGTTACAACATGCCAGGGCGAGAAGGAAGTCTTTGATATACTTCCCCTGCTCCGTGCAATCCATTATCTCCTTCCAAAGTTTCGGGTCGGTTTCAACTCGCATTTTTGGCATCCAAACCGTGTTTGAAATTTCACCCATCTTGGCTGTGTTTCTATAATCAACTCCATTAATGCTCGCATACCGGAACTCCATCTTGTTCTGGGTTAATGTGCCGGTTTTGTCACAAAATAAATACCTGATCTGACCCAAATCTTCATTTATGTTCAACGAGTTACATTGAAACCGAGAATTGGAGGTATTATCACATAAATTACTATCACCAGCCATGAAGTAAGCTTGACCGAGCCGTACCAGCTCCATGGAAATGTACAAGGAAATCGGTATCATGATTTGGAAAATAATTACTGACATGAGAAATGTGAAGAATACTTGTACTCCTAGGACATAATATTCATAGTTTGCATTGTCAGCGTCAACAGCATAATCCTTTTTGTGAAAAAATTGTGCCAAATCCAAATCACCATTATGCACACCAAGCCAGATACCAGCAAAGAGAGAAACAATCGAGCACAACACAATAAGAATAACTGATAAATAAACAGTCTCTCTGTTCATGTGTGTCTCCAACCTGCTCCTCTTAGAAGTTGCACCGGAGTTGTTTAACATAGCCTTCGTCTCATTCCCGGCATAGACCACAACCCCTATAGCCCAATCTGTATTTTTCAATTCACAGCCACGTAAAACAATATTTGATGGACCAAGTGGCACACACCTCTCGTCAATCTCCAAATTCGCTTGAAAGCCATAAATATTTCTATTCGGCTTCTCACACCTTAAAACAGCTCCGATCAATCCCTGTATTCCTCCCACTCTGTTAACTGTCTCCTGTTTTGCATACCTAGTTTTCAGGTTCGACTCGCCATCTAAATTTAGTGTTTGCACATATACAATTCCACTCGCATCACTTGTGGATAACAACACTATATCAGCCGGGAGAGTCGAATCAGAAGACACCTTTACCACATTACCAACTTGTATCTCGTTCCATTTTATGGATTCAAATCGACCATTGTTGAAAACAGAGGCAAGCCTACAGTTTTCTGTTCGGTCCGATTGGTGCCGTCGAAAATCCTCATATGCATCTTTTATTGCAGTTACTAGTAAAACAACTGCTAGAGGGAAAATCGATGCTCCCCGGCCAAAAACAGCCAGTTGTGGCAGCTGATTTAGTATGGCAATTACCAGAAAGTACACATATGCCACACGACGGAATTGTTCAAAAAGATTCCGAGGGACAAAGGTGAGAAGGGAATACTTAGCAGTTCTAATTGAGTTACCCGCTATGTCATACTGGGCAGTAGCTAGAGTTCTCTCAGGATCCGCTATGAAGACAAGCCTTGACTCTTCCTCATTTATAAGTATTTCTTTTTGTGATGCAGTGAGTTGGTCTGAGTCGGCACGAGGGCTCAGGTGGTGACGTAAAGAGGAACGAATTTGATTGATCAACTGTCTGGAGGGGCTTGGCAGATGGGTTCCATGCGGCGACACCTCTGTGGCCATGTCAGATGCAGCTAGAGGGATGAACTCGACATGGGAGCAGAGAGATCACTGCAAAGGTTAGAACTTTTCTTGTGATCTCTGGTGGTGGGTCAGAGGGGTTTAGAAGGATTGGAAACAGAGTTTGAGAGAGATTTTGTAGGGTCAAGAAAAGAAGACTTTAAAGCTGAATAGAAGAGAAGTGTTTTTTAGTAGGTTTGTTTAACAATGGAAGTTGAGTGAGGAGGAGAGATTGGTAAGGCATTTAATAAACAGAAATAAAGGGAGAGGGGGAAGGAGAAAGACTCCTGTTATTTGAAAAATAGAAAAAGAAGACTTCTGTGAGGCCAGAAAGGTGAAGGCAACAGGTGTATGACTAATTCATTTTATTATTGAAAGAGATCGATTGTACTAAATATATAAGAGAAAGGCTAAAATAATATTAAATAACTAATATATATAATTAGTACTTTAAATTATTTAATAAGTCTCATATCAAAATATTGTAGGAAATCAAATTTCGTGATTTTTAAAACTTTCTTGCTATTTTTAAAATATCTTTTCGACTGTTCTTGTTATTTTTTAAATATTTTTTCGTGTTGCAGCCGAAAAAATGACATTTTTTTAAAACAGTCGAAAAATATTTAAAAATGACAAGAAAGCTCTAAAAATCATCAAATTTAATTTACTACAATATTTTGATATAAAGAGATTATTGAGAAATTTAAATCTCAATTTATTGAGTTAATTATACATGTATAGGACGAAAGGAGTGTACTATGCATATTATTTTAAACACGCTCAATATATAATAAAAGATTGATACTCAAAATAAATTGATGCACAAGTTTTGAAGAAACCGTGTATCTAACTGATTATCTTAACCTGATACAAAACATAACAGAAACTAGCTGCAAAAGTTAAGTTAAAGCAATGCATTCGCAACAGAGGTTGCATGCCATGCCGTGTTGGTTCAAATATTGCATAATAATTTTCCTATACCTATATTAATTACACGATTATTGATTATTATACTTAATGTGTCTACTTCATAATTTATGTTGTTTAATTAGGTATGGGGATCTGGTGGAAAGCATCAATTGTATGTGGAGATAGACAAGTGTGTTGGTTTCTGTTCAAAATATAGATTTTGGTGATTATGTTTGGGTTTTATATTGAATTATTGATGCATGTGATACTTTTTTAGGTGAATTTAGTAAAGGGTGATTAATTCATTGTCTTGTAATTATAAGGTCAAGGAGGATAATAATCCCCAGTTTAATTTTTGTTGTTACATAGACATAGTTCAAGTCTAAGTGTGTTGTTTATACCTGATTTCTGTGCATTTTTTTTTGTATCAGAGAGGTGCGTCTCAATTTGAACTGTCAGCTAATTAGAAAGTCAAGGAGGATAATAAATTTTTTTTGTTTGAAAAAAAGCTACAACAAAATTGATTCCAGTGATTACTAGTATACCATTTTTGAACTATTTTCCTTTTTCCAAAAAAAATAATAAATGAAAGTATACCTTTTCAACTTCTCTAGTTAATTGATTAAAAAGGAAACCACCATATAAAGTTAAAAAGATGAAGATGACAAGCATGCAATTACAACCTTTTAAGTAAGTAATAGCTTTGGATCATATAAATATATTATATACTTTTTTGCCTCTTGTGTCTAACTTAACCCCTAAGCATTTTTCTAAAAAGCTGGGATCACTGAACATTTGGATAATCTTAACTGTAAAATTTTTATATAAATTCAAAACAAAATCAAAGAAATAGTAACATTTATTGATATATTTTAAATTTATAGGTTATTTTTGTTTTAAAAAATAATACTGAAAACATGTGATAGGATTATTTACAACGCTTTATGTAGATCTAATTGTGTGTGAAAGTCTGAACATAAATTATAGTGACTAGATTAATTTTGTTATGAATCAAAATTAACTTAATTGTATTATTATTGATAGAAAAAAAAAATTGATTTGATTATATCATTATTAATGATAATTAATGATTGTAATTAATTTGTGTTTAATTATTTTGTTCATAACAGACTCACTTTTGAAATAATATCCAAATTATTCTACTATGGTATATGTCCGAGTTATTTATAAATTTCATTGTATGAACAATAAATAATTATCACGTATATCTTATATAAAATTTATGAACTTTCTAGCTACATTTTATAAAATGTATGCTTATATTGATTTAAAATCAAGAATTTTAAACCGCGCCCACACTAACATGTCGAGTCATATCTAGTATAATGGTGAAGCAAAGAAGGTGTGAGGTTCAAGTTTCGTCAGAGGTTACTTTTAAAAAGAATTTTTCAAGTTTATTTTCTGATTTGTTTGTAATTATATGTGTTGTAAGTATATGAATAAAAAAATCACACTAGCATATAATTTTTTTAAATCCGGATTCTAATAATTGACTCAAAAATTCGACCAAATGTCGGGTTGACTACGTCTGATAGTGGGCCACCCCAAAACTTAGAGACAAAGGGAGAATCTGGCAAATTGAATTTATTACGTTAATAATTCACTCAAAACTTGGTGATCACGGGAAGATCACGACCGTTAAAAAAGTTTACCAGATCAAAACAGTACCGACACCTTTGATCATGCACGCCAAAATGGAATTGATCTTTTATCAAAAAAAAAAAATTGAATTGATCTGGATAGTAATAATAATACTGTTGGGTTCTGATTATCTCCATTTGCTTGAAAATGGAGGCATTCTTGGATAATTGATTTGATTTATCCATGAGGTAGATCAAATACATATTGGGTTTTCATAAAATAAGATTATTGACATCTGATGAAAAGCTGAATAATATGTGATAAGATTAGTTTTCTATATATTGAACCTGTACTAAAATGATTCTGTATTTGAACAAAAAGGAAATTATTATCTTTTTCTCTTATTTATTTGAAGTAATAGGTGAATAGCCTAATGTGTTTCATTTAATAAAAGCAGCTTTTCAAGCAACCACAATAAATGTTGTATAAAGGGATTTCACAGATTTCATGGCTAAGCAACTATTAAACTCTAAATTGTATTTAAAACCAAGCCTATTTTAGATTAATAAATCTTAAATTAAATTCTAGTTATTATGAGATACAACTATACAAGTAATCCCAAGGACTAAATTGTATTTATTTATTCATAAACCAGGAATCCAGGATAAGCAATCCAGTATTTTAATACATGTTTAATTCTATGCAATTCTCCATGTTAGACCATATAATTCTGTCTATATCTCGTGTTTATTTATTTATTTATTTATTTATTTATTTATTGAAATAAACCAGAGATCACAAGACGCACAAATCAAGAGAAGGTTCTCTGAATTTTAATGATAGCATACTCTAATAAACTAGATAACAAGATAGAGACAATAATTTGGAAGAGAAATGTGTGGTGAAGTACTAATTTAATAGTTTACATAATTTCGAGATTCGCATATATTAATTTTGATATTATGTTGATCATTGAATGTGTACTTTATCTTTCAAAATATACGAATTCATATCTGCTGTTATTCTGGGAAATAACAGGACTCTGTTTTTCTCAGATCTGACTGTCTATCTTTGATCTAACGGTTAAAATATAAAATACATCGAGCCATGTGCAGTTAATCTGTGCCGTTCTTTCATCTGCATGAAAATCTGACGGTCGAATCAGAGAATAACAAAGTACTGTTATCCCGAGAATAACAGCAGATAGGGACTCCAAAATATACTACATAATGTGAATTTTATGTAACATAGATACAAAAGTGGAGTAGTTGGCACAAAAATTAATGATTTGAGGAAAATTGGAAAAAAAAAAATAGAGATAAAAAATGTTTACAGGATCTCAACTAAACCTCAACTATGAGGATCCGTATCTGCTGCTCTTATTGAGCAAGAGCAGGATCATGCTCTTATGATCTGGACCGTCAAATTTTGATCGGACCGTCCACGGATGGAAATCAGGAGGCTGTATATTTTATAAGTTTTAGATCTGAAATTTGAACGGTCCAGATCATAAGAGCAGGATCCTGCTCTTGCTAAATAAGAGCAGCAGATACGATTCCCAACTATGAGGCAGGCATGATTTTTTGAATTTGTCCTTTGTTTATGTAGATATTTACTTGTTCTTTGTAATTGGATCTACATGGAATATTATTTTATTTGGGTTTGTTAATAGCCACTGTAAATTACTCAGATAATTGAGTGTATAAAGCACAATTTGGATTTTTTAGATCCCACTACGAATCAACCAGAATATTTGGTTAGAAAGTATAATTTGGGGTATATAAAAAAAAGGGAATTTGATTTTTTGTTATTACAAAACTTTAAAATTGTCAAAATGTCACTCAGAAAAAATTGTCAAAATACTACTACCAATCACTTTTTGTATTGAGATCAAAGATCCAAAATGACATTTTGACAATTCTTTGTAATACGACCCTATGAGTATATTAGATTAACATGAGATCCGGATTCATAAAAGGCTAAAATAAGATTGAATAAAAATTGATTGAAAATATTTGAACAAATTGATACGTGTCTTCATCGTTGATTTGATGTCGGAGTTGACACGTAGCGGAGAAATTTGTGGAAAATTTAGAATATTTTATTCCTGAATTATGTTTTGAGGTCGATTGATTTGAATTAAGATTCGAAGCAGATCAATCAGGTTAGGTAAAAAGAAGTATTATATTATCCGTATTTAAAAATTACACGTCTTTTACAACTTGTCATAAAAAAACAATAAATGTGATTTTTTTTAGTTATATTTATATTTAACAATATGATATTAGTTCATGGGAATTGTCGCCGTCATATTTAAGTCTCACGCACCTTATACAAAAAACAAAAAATTAACATGACATTAATTTGACCGTTACTCGTCCTTTTCAAAATATTCGATTTTCATTTTCAAAATTTGGTCTTTTCTAATGCCTACATGTCAAGATATTTCCCCCCACTAAATTCTAATTAGGAATAAAAAGAATCCAAATTTGCATTCCATAATTTATTCTAGTATTGGTTACCAGACTGTGGAATTCCGAAAGAAATGTCAAAATCAGACTAAGTAAACAAGAAATAAAATGAGATATTGCAAAAGAAAAAAAAAAGAGAAATTATAAAAATATCCTTCAAAAGAAAAATATTACCTTTGTTGTTGCCCGAAAACATCGATAACGATGTGGCCGGAGGTGCGTTCGATTAGCATTACACCATATGATGCTGCGGCATAAACAAGCGCTTGTTCGTCCGGTGACTCTCCTTGATACTCGAGTACCTTAACACTAGCATCGGTCGACTCGACTTCGATCGGCACGATTGTGTTGCAAGCGGCCAGAGCCAAGAAGAAATCGCGTGCCCGATCAGCATTCCGGCCGGTCCCCTCTCGGAGCAGCCTATGCAACTCTGAATCAGTTTTCACTATGGTTTTGGGTCTGAAGACGATACCATCATCAGCTGTCAAAGTATTGAAATAGATTTTTTGACAACTTATTTCAGAGTTTGAAAACATGCCAGTTGATGAAATAAAAATTTAATATTTCAATGCTAAATTGCTAATTCACAGATATTGAAAAAGATAGGACTAAGGAAAGGAATGAATCTTCTAGGGATTTGTTTGCATTGTTACATTTTTTGTTGGTCAAATCGTTTTTGATACGGCAGCTGGTCAAATGGAAATTTCACCTATTTGACTATTTCCCACATTTCAGTCTTTAAATTATTCCACAAAAATAAATCTTCGAAATGGACCAGGTTCACTAAATATATTTACACCAAATGATCAAATTCCAAACTCATCATCAATAAAATAGAAAAAATATATATATATAACAACAAAAAAGAAAAATAGAATAGAAACCACATGTAAAATTTATTATCATTTATAAAAAGGAAGTACTTGTTCAGTTTTCATTTCTCTATCTCCATTACACAAGGATGCCACAATTTTACCCTACCCGACTTATGGATCCGCATCTGTTGTCGTACTTTCGATGGTAATTTTTGACATTGGATTAATTTGGACTGTTGTGATTAATTTGATCGGTTGTGATTTGATTCAAAAGAATTTCATTATTTTGTGAGGTTCGCTTGTCAGTCTCTCAATGACAAAAGTTTGCCATCGAAAGTATGATAACGGAAATGTTTTTCCGACTTGTAATTACAAAATATTTATTTGTACGGGAGTTGAAGAAGAAAATATATTACTTAATTTTAATAAGAAGAAGATCTCAGTAAGTTGTAAAAGTATAGAACAAACGAGACAAAATAAAATTATAAATGAATAAATGTCTCACCTGTGGCAAAAGTCATATGTTGCTCGCCATTATCATTACTGAAGTCAGATCCATAGACACTTGCACATTTAAACTCCATTTTATTCTCAGTTAGCGTACCGGTCTTGTCAGAGAAAACATATCCAATTTGTCCCAAATCCTCATTGATATTCAGAGCTCTACACTGAAATTTTGATTTGGTGGCCTGATGATACATTTCCTTATCTTGTATCATAAAGAATGCTTGTCCCAATCGTACCAGTTCCATGGAGATGTACAATGAAATCGGTATCATGATCTGAAAAAGTATAACCGCGCTCAAGAATGTAAACACGATCATCCAACCCTTCCCGTACCAGTCGTACTTGCTCTTTTTCTTGTCCTCAAAGTCGTACTTTCGATAAAATGGTATGATACCGAGCTCATCATCGTGAACAAAGAGCCATATTCCAGTGAAAACAATAACAATTGTGCATATTAGAAGTAGTATAAACGAAAGAAAGATCGTCTCTCGGTTCATGTGCGACTCAAGCCGGCTTCTTTTAGATGGAGCACCTGAATTATTCAACATGACCTTTGTATCACTACCTGTGTACACTGCTATGCCTATAATCCAATCAGTGTTCTTAATCTCGCATCCACGCAAAATTATATTTGACGGGCCTAAGGAGACTTTTTTCCCATTAATCTCAGCATTTGCAAGGAAACCATATATATTTCTGTTCGGTTGTTCGCACTTGATTAGACCCGACATCTGCATCGGTGGTGTGAACATTGTCTCTTGTTTTGCGTACCTTGTCTTCAGATTAGACTCTCCGTCGAGATTGATCGTCTGGACGTATACGACGCCGGTATGATCGCTGCTTGCTAACAAGACCATGTCACATGGTAGTGTCTCATTATTTGTCACTTTGATTAAGTCCCCAACCTTCAATTGACATTCAATTAATAATGTAGATCTCATTAGTTGGCATATTTTTGCTTACACATAGTTCAAATTTGAACAAATTAAGGAAAATGATAGATTCTTTCATTGGTTCAATTTGAATTTCAGTAAGCGGGCAATCAGAGATAAGGTAATTAATTTGCGTTATTACTGCAAATTGGGACCCACATCAAGTGGCGTTACAGACGTAAAAAAATGCACACATGTGCTGCTGTGCACCATGTGTACATAGAAAAAATAGTCAAAGTTCAACTCCAACTTAACTCGGCAGTAGATTAATTGACCAATCGTTTAATCTAATCAAAATGTGGGTCGCAAACTAATATCAACAATAGAAAAGAATCTAATTGCAATTAATTAGCAAATCACAAAAATAATCTCGCCTCATGATTAAATTAAATGACCTGATCACTAACCTGTATGTCCTTCCACATCTTGGGTTCAAACCCGCCACCGGTGGTAAGCACCGTGGAGGTACGGTGATTCTCGGTATTATCCGATCGGTGTCGTCTGTAATCTTCATACGCATCTTTCACGGCCGTGACAAATAGCACAAATGCGAGAGGTAATATACCGAGCACCGGCGTAAAGACACCGAGTTGCGGCACGAAGTTGAGCGCGCCAAGAATGAGAAAATAGATGTATGCGACCCGGTGGAACTGCTCAAACAAATTTCTTGGCAAGAAAGTGATGACACTGTACTTAGATGTACTGATTGCATTGTTGACAAATTTCACCGGCTCGTGTGTGCGTGCCGGTTCGTTTATGTAGATAAATCTCGCCTCATCATCGCTCAGGTCTCGCTGCGAACCGAGCCGTTCAGAGTTTCGTCTAGTCGATATGCGAATGATGTTCTGTGGCTGGGATGAGCTTGGAGCAGACCCATTCAGTTCTAAGTCGATCGGTCTCGAGCTCTGACGGAGGATTTCGGCGAAGGTGACGGTTTCATCGGAGAAAGCACGCGAGTGGGTCCGTCTGGAAGAGGATATTTTGAGGATTGGAGAAGGTATCGGGCCGGGTAGTTTCGAATTGGCGATGCTTGTGGTCGGTTCTTCGGATAGTGGGCCTGGCCTCGGAGGAGATAGCAATGGCTCCGGCGACCTCATATATGTTCTCAAAGCTAAGAGATTTTTGGATCAATGGTGGTTTTATGATGATGAAGATTGAAGATTATGATTTGAGCTAATGAAGAGAAAGAATTGCACTTATGTTTTGTTTGTTTAGGAAGAAATTAAAATAGAGAGAGGATTTCTAAAGAGGCTGCGTCGAAGAAGGGGTGGTGATTTGAATGAAGAAAGCAAGAGAAAAGTCATAAGAGAGAGAGAGAGATATGGCCATATGGGTTTCCATTGAGTTTCTGGAAAGGAAGAAAGAAGGAATCTATTTAATGAAATAAGAGGATGGTTTGTGACGGTGTCGTATGAAAAATATATAACGAAACAGAATTGAATAAAAAAGATATTTTTTTTTTTTTGTATTCACATTTTTGTTCTACTGTAATACTTTAACTTGGGAGTAACGAAAAAAATATATAATGTTAAAAAAGATTTAATGAGTCAAAACTCATTAAATATGAAAACTTATTAATAGTGTATTGAAGTTTATAACCCATAAAATTGAGTTCACTAATTTCAATTCGAACATTATTTAAGAGCATTAAGAGGTACTTAATGATTTGATGTTATTTTTGTAAAAAAAATATATCGAGCATTATTTACTAAATGAGTAAATATTTGCTCAATGAATAATTTTGTTGTACATTTGCTAAGGTGTATCCATTGAAATCAGGAAAAAATGTAGTTTTAATTTTATCACTTAAATAGGTTTTATCAAACTTTAGACATTTTATAATTCATACTGAAAATCATCTAATTGTTGCATTGTCTATCTAAATAATTTAGAGCATATATGATTCTAACATTCTTTTAACAATATTTTTCAAAATTGCACTGATTGTGCTCAATTAGTATAGAGAGATTTGTTTTTATTCAACAAAATCGTTATGTAAAATTCATTGTATCAAATTTGCGTATCCTACTACAGCTATTACTCGCATATAATATATGTTACATATAATATATGTTACATACTGCAGGGGCAGAGCCACTAAGGTTCAGGGTGGGTCAGCTGACTCATCCTGAAAAAAAGTTTAAAAATTGATCATGTAGTTAGAAAAAAATTCTGAAAAATAAATTATAATTTGAATATTTTTTAAAATATTCATAATATTGAACCACCCTGAAAAAAATAAAAATATTGAATTATTCTGAAAATTTTTCTGGATCCGTTCCTGACGACTATGTGAAAATTGCATACGCTATAACAATTATTGTTACAAGAGATCCATGAATTTTGTTGTACAAGTGGCACAACTTTTCAATTAACAATAGTGAGATCATCACATCGGTCATCAACAAACCTTGACTTAAATAAATTACAAACCCAATCAATGCAGTATATATAAAAATTATATATATGATTAATTGATTATCTAATTGTTTTATTAACACGGCCATTTGAAAGTTTGAATTAGAAAGCCAACGTGGGTTTCCAGACGCTCTTCTAGACTGAATATCTTAATTCCTTTTTTACATTTTCAATTCCTTTCCGTTTCAATAACAACCTTTTGGTTCCAGAAAAAAAAACCGGAGAATGTTACGTAGATATCACATTTGATATCAACTATTGATATCTACGTATCAGCTCGTAACAGCTAAAAATAAAGAGAAAATTAGTCAACTTTTGAGTTCTCAGTTAAGAGATATAACGATTTCCAAAGAAAGACTTTTGATCAAGCAAGACCAATTCCAGTGCTTAACTTAATTACCTGATTTATAACTGCAAGTTTTGATTAATTACTAAGTCAGCTTTGAAGAATTTGGAAGATGTGATACAATTTGTGTGGTTTTGTGTGGATCTTTCTAGTAGCTCTGGAATGTTGTTCCAAACCAAAATTGCAGATAGACGGAAATCAAACTGTAACCATTTATATATGTTAGCAAAGATTTGTTGACCTAAACAATTATTTTGGTTTGTTAATTTGTAAAATAAATTTGAATTTAATTTTTTTATCAGAATTTGCATGTGATGTTTTAAGAATAATTATAGTTTGCCGAGATCTTTTCAAAGTTGCGAAAACACATTAAAATCATAGTTACGAGTCAAAAATTGTTCTTGTGGAAGAATCGTGCCTCGTTCGGCAATCTCGGTTATCACAAGTTGTGCTTTTCAAAAATCCATGTCTCATTCGACGATCTTAGTTTCGATCAGCGGCCTCCAATAGCGTCATATGTCGTAGGAGTCGTTGCACATGCTGCCTCAACTCATTCAACTCAATGTCTCGATCGTCTTGTTGATTTCCTTTAGGAGGATTGATACGAGCACTTTGTCGCACCATCCTTTGCATGCAGCTCTGACACCAACTAATAGCGTTCGAGGTAGAATTGTCCTAGGACACATACACGTTCAACAATAAAATCATAACTGATGATGCTCTTAACTCACAACAGAATAAAAGAAGAGATGAACTCAACTCAAGATAAATTTTTCATAATATTCAACTGAATTGCTATTACATTCTGCTATGAGGCTTTATATAGCCATCTTACAATTATAGATAGATCTTAGATAATTAAAATATTTTTAACTACTATTGTTGTTACCAAAACATAATAAATAAAATCTAGAGATACTCAAAAGACATAATTAACAACTTATAGAGAACTCAAAGATATACTTAAACTCTTGGAGACAATCAAAATCTATCATAAACTTCGAAAACGTCATTAAGTGATGTTGCTTGGAATTGTCTTCACTGATCACGTTCACTTGACAATCATTTATAACATAGAAGCGTCTGAAATCTGAATAAATTCAAAACATCAAAGTTGTAGCACATTTCGTCAGCTTTCCACAAAATTTTGAATCATCTATTTCGGAGCATGTATGAGAAAGTTATGACCAAAATACTGATCCGTTCCAATCTATCCAAAAAATTGGTTCGAGAATTAATTGCAAATCTAAATAGGATCTAGATCTTCTAGTATGATCTGGTCCAAAACATGTTTCATTGATCATGATTGTTCACTTGTAGACTTGTCACGACTTGATCGCTATCAAAAATGACCCAATTGCAAGTACAAAATAACCACAATGCACATGCATGTTAATGTTAATAGTGTAATATTAGAAATATTTATGTTGACGAATTTTAGTTGCAAAATTTCGGTCAATTTTTTCATAAAAAATGTTGGCACATTGAGTAAATATTGTCATAGCATGTTTACCATTTCTGTTTTTTTGTATGATTATTTTTATTGGTTTAAAGATATAATTTAAAATAAAAAAAACATTGATAAAACTATTTTATTAATATATAAAAATATAAAGCATTAAAAAGTAATTAATTCTTTTATTAAAAAGGATTTAAAATATTAAAGTAATTCAAAATTGATTTAAACTGCCAGGTATTAAAATTCATATAACTAATTAAATACTAAATTTATCAAGAGCATTTCTAATATAATGTCTTCATTGTTTACTAAAAGACACTAAATAAACTATTTTTTAAAACAAAAATAGCAAATTTGTCGTAAAAGACACTAAATAAACTATTTCTAATATAATTAAAGATTCATGAAACTTCTATAACTAAATAAGCAAAAATTCATAAGGCATAAGTATTTTAATATTATCTTATAAACATGTAAGGATATTAAGATCATGTTATGTTTAAATTTTAGCATTATATGATAAAATTGTAGAGACGATTGTTATCATTTATTGCGTAATTTGAAGAATTGTTTGTTCAAATTAAGAGTGGGGGTGGGGGGGGGGGGGGGGGGGGGTTCAGAAATCAAGAATTTGGAGGTCTATTATTGGCTGGCATATCTCTATATTAATAACAGAAAGAAGCAATTTGGTTAGGAAATCCTGGAAGTGTGAATAATGTTGAAAAATGAATTAATTCTTACTTGCAAAGATTAGATATTAATGCTTTTTTCATAATTTATTTGAGCTTGTGACCAAGATAACTAGGAGCTGTTCCCATTATGAATTATTAATGTTGGCCGGTCGGAAATTGACTAATCATAGAGGGATCCGAATTTGATGTAGCGCGCTATTGCGCTACAGCAGATGGACGGTTCGGATCGATCGTCAATTTCGCGATCGATCGTCATTGATGAAAATCAGAAGGTCTTTATACTTTGGCACGAATTTGTTGCATTCAGTGAAAATCGGACTGTCCAGATGCTGGACTACACCATCCCGCGCAGCACCAGATCTGATTCCAATTATAGAGACATGCTGATATGCCTAATAGTGGCATAAGATATCTATGATTCTTTAATTCTTTTTTGTATGGCTGCTAGTTTGAGATATTTCAGGGGTGCAGATGAAAACTACCAATTGGCAATTGCCAACAAGTTTGTGTCAAGTAGCTTAAATTTTATTGTTAAAATAGCATATTATATGGTCTTCATAATTCAACGTCAAATATTGTATTTTATATAACCAGTATAAATGCACATTGAGGCAATTGAGTCGATTTAATTAATCCACTGTACAGAAGAGAGGAGATCTAGCAACTTGGTAACAAAATCCACTTCGTTAGCTTAATTTTTTTTATGTGGACTAGTGGGTGATTTAATTAGACCAAGCTGGCATATCGCAAATCCTATAACACGATGACATGTATTTTATCTGCTTCAAAAAGTAAAAAGGAAAAAAATATATGAAAGGTGTATTTGATGTCTCTTTTACGGACCGATTCCTCTACCGCGCGGTACCGACGGACCGTCCAGATTTACTGCGCTGTCAGCTACGGACAGTTCAGATTTGATTCAGGAGGGTCTGATATTATAAAGTTTAGCTTGCACGAATCTTGATGCAAATTAAAGACCAAAATTTATTACGCGGCACGCACGGTGACGATGCCGCGCGGTAGAAGATCTGGTTCCCTCTTTTACATGCGAAAAAGGAGAGCTAAAATCTTCCAGAAGGCTTTTCATTCAAACTGCCGTGAATAGGTGGTGTTCAATTGTTCACGAAAAAAATGCGTAGACAAACAAGGGAGAGCTGACTAGTGACATCAGAAAACCAAGTCCAAAAGAAAGAACTTCAAATTACATAACTGTAATGTTCTATTCTCATGTGGGATTTGAAATTGCAGATCCATGCAATATCCTTTCACATGGTTGCATATTTAAAATTTAAATCATATTTAGAACACTGGAGATTTGATGGGTGAAGTAATTACCTAATTGGTCAAAATTGATGGCAGAGAAGTTCAGAAGAAACTTCGCTGACAGTTTCAACCTTTGAAGTCTCTTGCGAAATTTCGGATGAAGTTGCAGGGCTCAGCCCAATAGAGGCCCGTTATTAGCAGTTGCAGGGCTCAGCCCAATAGAGGCCCGTTATTAGCAGTTGCAGGGCTCAGCCCAATAGAGGCCCGTTATTAGCAGTTGCAGGGCTCAGCCCAATAGAGACCTTGTTGGCGACAAATATTACAAAATTCCAAAAAGAAAAATTCCGTTGCCGGGACTCGAACCCGGGTCTCTCGGGTGAGAGCCGAGTATCCTAACCAGCTAGACTACAACGGATGCCGTAGAATGATCGATGCTATAGATTAAATGATGCATAATACTATAAATATGTGATTTGGTAGGAATAACTAGAGGTGGCAAGTCTGGTCGGTCGGCGGGTTCGGTCTCGGGTCGAGTTTGGGTGGAATTGCACCAACAACTTTCAAGTAATATTTTGAATTTTAAGTTCAATCGGACAAGATCGGATCACATTATTGAATTGTGCTAGTAAATCTTGACTTTCTTTGATGTTAATTTGTTAGTAAAATTAGATTATTATGTGGGCAAGATAGAATTAAATTAATTTACACGTTGTATCAGGTCAAGTCGGGTCGGGTCGGGTTCGAGTCCTCACGTGTCACTCCATCTCGAATTACGGGTCGGATCGGGTCGGGTTGGGCTAGGGTCCTCATGTATCGCGCCATCTCGGATTACGGATCGTCTTGGGTTGGGTCGGGCTCAGGTCGCTCATGTGTCGTTTCGTCTCGAGTTATGGATCATCTCGAGTCGAATCGGATCGAGTTCGGATAGTTTGACTTTATCAAAATATCGAATCGAGTCGGATTTAGATCGGATCAGGTCGGCCGATTTTCTCAAGTCAGATCGGTCTGTCACCTCTAGAAATAACGCAGGTGTATCGTCCGAGATTCGTACCTCAAATATCTCCGATTTTCATCGTCAATTGAAATATTCGAATGGTCGATTTGAACCGTGCAAACCGGCTCAGCGCGCTACAGCACTCGGTGGGGCTCGATACGTGATAAATTAAAGACGAGATGGCAAAGGCGAGGAAAACGCGAGCGATTGTCACTCTCTCAACTCATTCATCCAACTCCGCCCCCGGAAACACACAAAATAAAAGAAAGGAGAAATAAATACAAACCCTGCCGTGTCTCTCTCTTGCTTCGCAATGTCTAACGGGAGTAGCAGCAAATCTGTGATTTCCTCGGAGGATGACGCCAACACGCCTCTTTGGAAATTCGTTACCAGGATCGAGAAAATCAGCGACCACGGTGGGAATTGGCTATTCCAGTGTTCCTTCTGCAATTCCAGATTTAAGGGCTCTTATTCTAGGGTTAAAGCGCACTTGCTAAAAATCCCTAATCAAGGGATCAAAATCTGTGACAAGGCACCAACCCAAGAGAGATCGAAGTTATGGAAGTTGCACAGAGAATCGGAGGCAAGAGCGATAGTGAGGTGTAGCGGTAATGAGGGATCCCAATCCGAGCCAAGGAAAAGGAGATTTGCCGTTGGTAGTAGTGCTGTGGAGAGGAAGACGTTTAACAAAGAGCAAGGAGCTGTTCTTGATTCTTTAATAGCTAGGTCTTTTTACTCGCAAGGTATCTCTTTTAACATGGCTAGAAACCCTTACTACCTTGAATCATACATGTATGCGGCGAGTCATGATCTTTCATGCTATACCCCTCCTAGTTACAATGAGCTGAGAACCACTTTGTTAGATAAAGAAAAGGCTAATGTTGAGAATTTCTTTGAACCCGTACGGTTTAAGTGGGGTGAAAATGGGGTCACCATAGTGTGCAACGGTTGGAGTGATCTTGAAAGACGACCTCAGATTAACTTTTTTGCTGTCTCTGACTCAGTGCCAATGTTTTTGAGGGCCGTGAAGTGTGATGGTTTGGTTATCGACATGGACAAAATAGCATCTATAATTAGGGGTGTTATTTTAGAGGTCGGTGCCAGTAATGTCGTTCATGTGATTACCGACAATATACCGGTATGTGAATCAGCTGGTAGGATAATAGAAGAAGAATTTAGTAATATATATTGGTCTCCTTGCATGGTCCACGTACTCCATCTCGCTCTCGATGACATTTGTACGAACAAAAATACTGAGTTGATCGAGGTTTCTGAAACCGTTCATGATGTTCTATTAATACGAGATTTTATTTTAAGCCAACCTATATGTGACAATTTGTATAAGAAAGAACCAAAATTGAAAATGCTCACAATTGCGGAGACTCGTTTTGCCTTTCATGTTGTAATGCTCAGGCGATTTAGAGAGATCAGAACTTCACTGTTGAGAACAGTGATGGACAAGGATACATGGTCGTGTTATGTAGAAGGTGATGCTGACTCGGCCAAATATGTAAAAGAGAAAATTGTGAGTGATGAGTGGTGGGGTTCTGTTAATTTGATCATCTCTTTCACTGAACCTATATATGAGATGATGAGGATGTGCGACACTGTTGAGCCCACTTTGCATTTGAGTTGTGGTTACTGGGAAGTTATGATAGAGAAGGTGAGAGAAAGCATATATCTCCAAGAGAAGTTGCAATATCATGATGCCTTGACATTATACAATATGGTTCATAGTATGTTGGTTTCTCGTTGGGCAAAGAGTCATGCACCTCTCCAATGCCTTGTGCATTCATTAAATCCTAGGTAGTCCCCAATAAATTACTCATGGTGGATTTAGGCGTACACTAGGGGTGGCTAAGCCACCCCCATAATTCAGAATTATTAATTAGATGTTTCATACTTAATTGGTTTTTCTTCTTTTTGGTATGCATTAGCCTCCATTATTTGGTTTATTGTGCGTGGCTCTAACTCATAAAGAATGAAGCAATATTTTTATAACTTAATATTGTCTTTCTTAACTTAAATAAAGCAATAAAAGGAAGTAAAAAAAGGAAAATGGTATACAATGAAATTTATAGTACACCTGCTACATGACACGATCTTCTAAATTTTAATATGAGTTTCAGAGAGAAGTTAAGAAGATGTCGACAATTAAATTAGGAATATTCAATTAGCAGTCCAATTAGGAATGATCGATATTTAGTCCCCCTCATATATAAATTCTAGTTCCACCCCTGAAATTACTTGTTATCTTGTTAGTAAAGATTTGTACTTTAATATATTCAACTTTTAAATCTTTGTAGGTACTATAGCAAAGAGTGGTTAGGAGGAGGGGAAGGCCGAGTTGCTCCCCACAGGGATGCAACAATCTCTAAAGAAAGGGACAACTGCCTAAAAAGGTACTTTCCCGATCCTGTGGTTCGTTACAGCGTCATTTCTCAATTTGGAGATTTCGCTGGGTGTGCCGGTGATTTTGCATCCTTCGACTCACAAAGCGCTAGAGGTCGAATGGATGCTAGAAAATGGTGGATTGTATATGGAGTTGGTGCACCTCAGCTTCAGAGTTTGGCACTTAAATTGCTAGGTCACCCCACTTCATCCTCTTGTTGTGAGAAGAATTGGAGCACTTATTCATTTATTCAGTCTCTTGACAAAAATCCAATGGACCCTAAACGAGCTGTGGATCTTGTTTTTGTTCACAATAACCTTCGCCTCTTGTCGAGGAAATCTTCATATTATAACCAAGGAGAGACGAAGATGTGGGATATTGCTGGGGATGCTTTTGATCTTAGCGAAAAGGGACTTATGGAGATGGCAAATTTATCTCTTGATGAGCCTGAAATGGAGCGTGCGTTCTTTATGGATTAACTGGGAGGGGCAGAGCGTGTTCTCTTGTTGACATAGAAATTGAATTTCTTGTTTCTTTTTCCTTTAGGGTAGTTGTATTAGCTAGCTGCAGATAGTGATGCTTTAGGTGTATTCTTCTGCTCATTGGATGATTGCATGCTCGCTTTTAGCTAAATTATGTATATAGATATTGATTGAGGGGTATTTTTACTTGTTTAATGATGCTTGAGCTTACCTGAGTTTCGCAATTGCTAATTAAGAAAGTTGATGGAATGTTATTGGATCAATTTCTTTTAGCATATAAGGCAGATGTTAAGCCAGTCTCGCTATGCAGCACAATTTTGCTAGATGCTATATTTCGAATTAGCTATATATACATTATGAATTCATGATGCATGGTGTGTGCTTTTTTCATTGAGAAAGTTACTCGCAGTTAGAACTGATGAAACGACGCCTTTCTGATTCTTATGGCAAAAGATTGCATGTATTTCATGCGAACTTGGAGAACTGATTTGTTTGTTGAATTCTTAGTTGCAATAAGATGCATCTTATATTGATTTTGTGCTTAAAGATTACATGGACAAAATTCACTGGACGACCAAAATTATCAAAATTATTGCTTGCAATGGCAAATGAGATAGCATGATACAAGACCTGCATTGCCCATTTGCCCTCACCTCAATTTCAAAACTACGTCAAACTTCAGACAAAAGCGTTTTAATGTTTTCTTAAGATCTCCATTAAATAAAAGCAGCAATCACCCAGAAAATACAACAGATGGTACATTCTAAATTTAACCCAGGTGTAAAATATTAGTTTACTGGCTGGACTACGCTTTTAGTAACCAACTAGAACCAAAGCTTCAGCTCCCTAGTGTAAGCTGTACAAAACAAACCACCTCTGCTTTCTCACACTACTTCAACTGGTCCCCACGGTCATCCCTCGGGTTCTTGGATGAAGACCCGACTCGTCTAAACACACGGCCTGCTCCGAAGAAATCCTTCCCTATCTTTCCTCTTAATGACAGCTGCTTCTTGAGACGACTTCTGAGCGACCTCTCTCTAGGGATCAGTCTAGCACTGGTACCAACATTACCAGTTGGACCACCACTATGGCTGCGGCGGATCGACCGCAGTGCCACCTGAAGTGGCTCAGAAAATGAAACCGATCCGGACCCATCAGGGTTGCCAGGACGAATGCATAATGGACATGGTGGGTCATGGCTCTGACCTTTTGGTGTAATCTCCTCTAAACAATCAGCGTGGTATACATGACCGCATGGGAGGACACCAGCTATAGGCATATCACCATTTCTGATGATGCGGGTTGAACTCCAAGGTGATTTCTGCCACAGCATCCGTTCACACAACCCACATTTCTGATACCTCAAGGAGTTGCTTACCCCGTTCGGATACAAGTAACGTTGTGAATCCAGACCTGCATGATCAGGTGCAATATCAACTGATTCACCGTCATAACCAAAGTCATAGCTGCTTGCATTGCTCCAGCGAAAGCCATCACGCCTGAAGCTGGAGTTCAGGTCGGGTGAGGCTTCCATCTTTTGGAGCTCCGTTAAGGCCTTGTGAAATTTGATATCTGGGCTATTTAGATTATCAGGCCAGGCAGGGGATGCATGGCTATCATCACTAGGAGTGGTGCGACCCGCATTGCTCAGCTCAGGTATGATAGAGGACGCAGATCCAGGTTCAGAGACTGGGTTTCGGAAGACTAATGGGTAGACAGGTTTGGACATGAAGGAGCGGCGACCTAGATAGCTACGCTGAGGTAAGAAGATTGGCGGTTGATGCTTGCTGCTTGATGCAGATGCTGGTGCAGATGGGGCCCATTGACTTGACTCAGATAAAGGCGATGCGGATCCAATACTGTTTGATCCTGTGAAATGTCTCTGTAGGAAAGAAAGAACCTGGAAGTTAAAAGACTAGATGCATGCAGTACAGTCAACTCTTATACTGGGATACTGATACTTGCCCTCTAGCTACTACTATACTAGTGAAATATGCATCAACTTTCATTGAGGATAGCTTGTGTGAATAAAGAAAAGTACCTCAGTGGATCGGGGACATGATGAGGTCTGCCTTGCACCTAGCAATGAATGAGAAAAAGAAAAGAAAAGAGAAGCAAAACAAATGAAATGACAGATTTTATTCTCCTCATAATATAATGTAGCCTAATTTCTCCTATACCCTTCAACTCTTAACCAATTTCTTATTTCTCCCACAACAACAACAAAGCCCTTTGTCCCAACAAGTAAGGGTAGGCTAGAAATGAAGCCCACATCGGATTTCATTTTCATAAGATTGGCTAAATTTTTACGTTGGCTCGTCAAGCCTATCACAACCCTCCTCCTTTCCGGGCTTGGGACCGGCTATGTAAAACATAGGCGAAGTGCTCCTTATTTCTCCCACAAAATTCAATAATTTTCATTTTCTTCTCAACACTTACGGTTCTAATTTATCATAAATTAATAACTCCAACTTAACTATGATTACACTCCTCTAATAAAACTATGTTTTATTGTTGATTGAAAAAAAAAGACAAAAATATCATTTTCTTTTTCACCGTAATATTATCTGTTTCTTTTTCCAAATCCCTATTCTCTCTTATTGTTTTCTCTGCATTCATTCATAATTTTTATTCTATTTATTAATGCCAACTCAATGACAAAGTAAAATAGAAATCATTTATCTTCTTTTACTTGATTTTTTTTTGCAGTACTCATGCATCCACTTTAGAAGAACATTACAGTTCAATTTTTCTTTCTTAATTCGCTAAAGAGGATCAGTGCTGTGGAGGAGCACTTCACATATTTCAACCCCGAATAATTATATTACTAAAAAGAAGCAAAGATGAAATGCATATATAAGGGTTTTTTTTGGACATATAGGGATTCCCGAAACCCCCAGCATCTATTACTAAATGCCTCTTCACGGGATGCGAAACTTCGCGCTCACGGAGGCTTGAACCCATGACCTCTAGGAAGTCATCCTAGTTAGCTACCACTAGACTACTAGTCTGTTTGCAATGCATATATAAGAGTTCTTGCACAATGTTGAACTTCCTGCATATGAAGAGACAGGTTGAAAGTATCTAATTTAAGAGAAGAATGGAAAGAGGACTTAAAGCTGGAGAGTACTTGGTCTCTCAAAGTCGATTTGAGAGAGAGGATCAAAGTGAGAAAAAACTAAGTGAGAAAAAGCAAAGAGATGGAAATAAGATAGGAGGAGGGCAGCGATTCAAGTGTTAAGAGATTAGAGGTTTTGCATTTTCTTTTTTAGTCAAAAATAAATTATTGATCTATTTAGCATAATTACTATTGAGCTAATGATAGTAAATCAAGGGCAAATAAGAAAGCATTACGAGAATTGGATGGCAAATAGAAGATAATGAAGTGTGAAAGGAGAAATAGAAGGTTAAAGAGTTGAGGGGTAACTAGAAAATTAACACATATATTTATGTTATGGAAAAGAGGGTTGTGATAGGCTTGGTGAGCCAACATAAAAATTCAGCCATTCTCATGGAATAAAACCCAATTTATTGGGTTCATCTCTAGCCTACCCCAACTTGCTTGGGAATAAAGGTTTTGTTGTTGTTGTATTTATGTTAGAAAATGTGCAAGATAATAAAACACAACTGTTAACAACATAGCAGACGTCATAGCTGGACAAGTAGAGTTACAAAGGAATTTATAAAATTAAAATGTTTCCTTAAAATTATTTACTTAATCGTACTAAGTACAAAACACTTGTGACAACTGCAAATATCACCACAACTTCTGAATTGCTGTCAGGTTTCCAGCTATAAAATAACAAACAGAGAGGATAATTGAAGTCATTTGGTTTTAGTCAAGAACTGGAAAGATTAATGTTTATTGCAAATAGAACAGATTAAGGTGCTATCTGTGATAATACTACAAATCAGATATACATCAAAAAGGAATTCTGGATGAAATGATGAGAATACCCATCATTAGTTAGCACACGTCTGCAATTCTTAAATGTGAATGCGCCCAAGGAATATAAAGCCCAATCTAGTGCAAAAAAACTCCCTTGCAAGTCATAATTGGAAATTTTTCGAAACATAAATCAGTAATGCAGTGTGCTATAGAGGGGATACCCTGGCAGTTACAACCTGGAACAATTTGCATCTGAAGGTATACTGAGGCTGTTGCTTAAGTCACGATGTTAGGAATACTGTAAACTATATGGTGAAAAGCGGATTCAAACAAAAAATACATTTTTACAGGAAGCAATTTGCTACTGAAAAAAAAGAAACTCGAATCTTATCACCAATGAAAAACAAATACTGATTGTAAGGATGAGGTGCTGATACCACCGTCGATTTCAATTGTCGTTAGAATGAGGGGTTGGTACCACAGTCAAATTCAAATCCTATATCAAGTGGATACTGTAATTTACTACTCGTGCACTCTTCTGTTGTATATTTGTTTTTAGTACCTTAACCCTTGCAATACAAAATTGTCAATGTCTAAGCTTAAAGCTTCCGATCTCACCCTCAATAAATTCACATAAGCAGGTCAGCTATACTTATCATGTATCACTCAATATTCAGATGCAACAATAGCACAAAGAAAAAAAGAAATAGTTTTGGCAGGATAGACGATATCAAATAGAGTAAGGTAGGCAACAGTTATTGACTTCATGGAAGTTTCAAGAAAGACAATAAAATCTTAGCACTTATTACCTCCTGAAGGTGTAGAGAACTCGCCTAGGTCAAATCTCCGCACAGATGGTGTCCACCGGCGTGGCGGGAGGCTCTCAGCTGGGCTCCCCATATAAGACAACGCCCCATCAGAGACCGAATGTTGGTGGTTTCTATCGCTCCCAAATTGGCCACTACGGCTCCCCAAAGATGACCCATGTAAAACTGGTTCATTTATAGACTCACTAGGCTGGCATGGTAAGCTGTCAGCCTGGTGCAGGTTGTACCTGATCCAGTAAAATGGACAACAATTAAGTTATTTCACATGTAACATGGCAATATCGTTTCAGTATAGAACTTGAATATCAGACCTAAGCACATCAAGGATCCTTTTTTTTTTTTGACAGACTGGAAGAAACATTTATACTAATATGCAGAGAGCACCAAAAATTGCACATGTTTTTAACAAGTGATCCAGCAACGGTAAATCATTTGTCATATAACCAACAGTACAAACCAAGATATAAGTTGAGAAAGGTGCCAAATTTCCCTGAGTTCCTGTTTTCTAATTAATTACTTTATCATCCAGGTCATGGCATCATGCCAGGTTCAAATCCAAGAACACAAATTTTGCTTCAACAATAACTCATTATACACCAAGGCAAATTTGTCAACACTTAACGCTCTACTAGTCTACTATAATTGCCAGGTTCTACATGGAAATATCTGAACGATTTGGAGCTACTATCACTTCAAGAAAAAGACCATAAATACTGTACAGTATCGTATCTAATATGCACATACAGACAAAAATCCAGCATATATGTATGTGTGGAAAACTCAGGTGCTACCGTGCTAGTCACAGATAAGAAAAACACCAAACAGCAATTAGCAAATATTGTGGAATATCAGGTACTATGCAAAATATAGGAAGAAAGCAAAAGAAGGTATGAAAGACCAGTGATACAGCACCTGCGGTCAGGGCCCCACCTTCTAGAAGGGGGTGGAGAGAAGCTACAGTTCAGGTGCCAGCGAGGCTCGCTGGGGTCCATGGAACAAGCTCGGCTGGTCCCACTTGACTTAGGCCCATGTGGCCCTGCGGCCACACAACAAAGTGCACCCGTCTTGACTTATTTTGAAATAAATTTAAACAAGTTGGATTTCAAGTCTTGAAGGTATCAGCTTTGCATCTATCCTGTCACACAGGCAGTTAATCAAGGGAATATATATGCACCCCTGCAAAATGATAAATTGTTACCAGCACGTCCTAGAAAATAATAAGAAATATCATGACTCTATAAAGCATGAGAAAATACACACTGATCTCCTCCCTGCTTTACTTCAAAAATAGTCATACAGGTTTCTCATCTAGTATTCATGCTTACACAAATGAGAACAGAAGATTTATTCATATAATTGAACCTTTGAAATTACTTTGCTTCACAAAGACATTTAAGGTGTTTTTTTTAGTTTGCATAACTATAAATGTAATCATAAGAAGTCAGTTAAAATTATGAAAGATAACACAGAAAGCATGTTCTTCAAAATTCTCCTTCTCCGGGATACATTTAATAAGAAGAATGAATCTACTAGCCAAACAGGAATTGTACTTGGGGCAGATTGAAACTCCTTTGGACAAACAAAAAAGAGGAATATAGTTTTGCAACCAAAAAAGTTAGCAAGACTAAGATTGAGAAAAACAATACATAAATACAATATATTGAGATATGTCAATTCAGACCCAACATCACAATTAATTATGCTACGAAATTATAAGCAGATAGCAGGTCTTGGCACATTTTTAGGTCGATAGAACTTCACAGAATAGCGTAGAGAAACAAAAAGAAAACCCTTAATATTTCCACCAAAAACAAAACAAAAAAAAGGTCTAAATGGACAACAAACAGTCACAATAAAAATAACAAACATTTAACATCGATTGACGAGCGCAGAATTAGATTGATACATAAAACCTAGAGAAAGAGTACCTGATCGGAATCGAGCGATTGAAGGTGTGTAAGAGACAAAAGGCGCCGGAGAAAGAGAAAGAGGAGTAAGAGAGAGAAAGGGGCGAGCTTTGACGGGATAAGTGGGACCCCTAGGGGTTTAGAGAGAGAAAGGGAAGCGACAAATGGTGACGGACCTGACGGTGATGGCGATGAAAGAAAGGAAAGGAAGACTCTCTCTGTATTTCTCTCTCTTTAGAAATTGGAATAGCAAGTTAGCAACAAGCCAACAACACTAATGGCACGCCTAATCCTCCATTAACCCCACCACTACTAGATTCTCTTGATCTTATTCTTTTCCAAACAGTCCTTTATATATATTTAAATGAGAAAGATAACCTTTTCAAACCAGAAAGGTACTTTGTTGTGTCCATATTATTTATGTATATAGTAGTGAATAGTGATTTTTGTTCATTTATTCAAGTGCAGTTGTAACGCTGAACTTCATCATAATAGAAATTAGTGTTCTACATACGGGCCGGGTCGGATATTTGTGGATTTACGAATTCATGGGTACAACGGGTTCAACCGGGCAGGTCTCCACGGATTCGAATTCAAAACTCTCAATTCGACCCGTGATAAATCCAAGCGGGTCGGGCACGTGTCGGGTTTAGATTCGTCGATTTTTTCGAATTTTTTTGAATTTTTCGATTTTTTTTTAAATTCTGCACATTATTTTAATATATTTTTTTCTAATTTTTCTGATTTTTTTTATTTTTTGAATTTCTGCACGGTTCCACGGGTCGGGTCCTGGGGCGGGTCGGGCACGAATTCGGACGGGTCTAGAGATTTTTGGCCTACCCGACCCGCCATAGATTCGTGGATCCGTCAACCACGGATCGAATCGAATCTGAACCACGAAACGGATCAGGCATGGAACGAGTCGGGTCGGATCCACGGGCGGATATCCCTCGCGAGTTTTAGCAATACTCTAATAAAAATGTCGAAGAAGGTCAAAATATTAACTTTAATTTTAACATTATGTGCTCGACTTTTAATTTCTTGTCTTTTGTAAGGTCAGCATTATTTTTTAAATTTTTCTCTAAGAACCTATCTATTTAAGAAAAGAAAAAATAAGTTTGCAAATTGATGTTGCTTTGTGTGTGTGGGTGTGTGTTTTGGAGATGTATCATGTGTGACGTGATTGAAAAATGATCAAGTCGTGCGCTCGCTCAAATACATATTGATTAAGCGAACGCATATGCGACCGCATGAATCGTCTTTTACAATACTGAAAGGAACAGAGAAATTCAAATATGATATGGCTTAAAATTTCAAGACTTAACGCTTTTTTATTGTTATGAAATATTATTGTTATTATTATTATTATCATCATTAAAATTGTTATTAATGTTGTGTTGTTTATTTTTCATTGCAATATTTTGTAAGCGCTCGGTATGCAATATGACGAAAGTTCATGTCTGTTGCATTCAATGATTCAAAGTAATGATTTTAAAGATGTTTTATTCTTACTTCGTAATGTTTAAAAATATTTGTATATACAAACGAGATTAATATTTAATTTAATAAAATATATATTGTAGAATAAACCAAGTTGCCCGAATGTCATATTCAAGTAGAATCTTTGAATATTATATATTATATTATATTAAAATGCTAAAATTAAGGTCCTTTGAATGGGGCTTTTAAAGGGACTATAGCGACCTATACATAGCCTCATAGCCTAGTTAGATTGAAAGATAAATCTTTATTTATTATCATTTGAGGGGTATGCATGTAAAACATTCTCACCTGTCGGCTTAAGCGTGCCTCATGACTGTTCATGTCAGGTTGTAGAATAAGAGGTGAATTAACTTTCTTACTCCACACTTAATCCACCATACGTGAAGTAAAATTGATGGAGTAAGTTAGAGTAAGATTTAAATTAATCTGAAATAAGTTACTCCACCTCTTTAGATAGATTAGCTTACTCCACATCATGGGGTTCACTGTCATACACTATTTTTATTTTGTATTTTTTTTCTCTTCCTTAGACAGTAGACAACATTATTAACTTAATCTGTTGCTTAAGTTGCATGACCCAATCAAACATGATTAACTTACTTCACGTTAACTTGGAGTAAGTAATTTAATCCGAATTAAAGTTACTCCATAACCAAACATGGCCAAATTTATTTATTTAGACTTGGTTCTCATTTTTCAGAGTCCAACATGGTGAATCTGAATCTTTCATAGTAAATATAACTTGTGTGTCAAGTTCAATTTAGTATAGTGATAAGAACAAGTTTATGAGAAGTTTGGAGTTCAAATTTCAGCGGAGACTACTTTTAGAGAGGATTTATGTTATTTCGGGGTTTTAAGGTCGAACACAATATGCTGAAGCGATTTATCAATTTTGATTCAATTTTTTTAACTTTAATCATCTAGGTAAATTCACAATCAAGCAAATACTAATAATAATTGAGCAATTCAAGCGATAAAGTGTAAATATAGTAAAAGAGATATTAAAGAGTAAGAGATCAAGAGAAAGCAAGAGAACACGTTATGCAATGTAATTCAGCCAACAAGTAAACTAGTCATACTCCACGAGACCTCCTAATCCAAAATACATTCTAAAACCGATTATACTAAATCACAAGCGTTATTACAATTGCGGAACCTATCATAGGTTTCTTATCAACGAGATAATCTATCTTAGGTTTCTAAACATATGCAAGGGGCTACACCGCTCTACAAAGCAAATGTATCTGATTGACCACACAATCAAGGACGAGAATGAACTATTTGATAATACAATGTAATTCGCCAAATTAAAACAACAACAAAGTGTTCTCTGCGATTGATAATTAGAGAATTAGTTATCATAAACACTCTCAAGGTGTGGATATCGAAGGAGAAGACTCTTATGCTCTTTCTGGTGCTCAATTGTATGCTTGTAAACTTGGAGAAAGCATTCTTGATCCTTATAGTTCGAATCTCCAAGGTATATATAAGATGAGTACATCTTGAATTCTTGAATTCTTGATCTGGAGGCTTTGCGTTACAAAAAAGCCTAACTCGTTACAGAACCCGTTGTAATGGGTTGACTCATTTCCCAAAATGCCTTCATTGCACCTCTGGCTGACTTCTGGGCCCTCCTGGACAGAAACCATTGTGACGAGTAGGGGACCCGTTATGACGGGTTGGCAACCCGTTGTGATGGGTATGGGATGCATTACCATAACTCATGACTCTGCCAACTGCCCATCCGACCTTGTCTTCTGACTCTTCTCCTCTTCTATATGTTATAACGAATTGGTAACCCGTTGTGACGGATGGACAATCCATTATGACAGGTTGGGGACCCATTGTGACAGGTTCCCCTTGCATTATCATAAAGCAAGGCTATGCCAAGCCTTTGTTCTTGTCCAATTTGCTTGCACTTGATGTTTATGTGATCGTCTTGACTTGTACATGCATGTTTGAGCATTTGCATCATCAACATGTACGTGTATAAACCTACAACTCACAAAAACTCAATTGTGCAAGGTTAGTACTGATTTGTTTTGCAAATTATCAAACTAAAGAAAAGTTTAATCTAAGAGTTTCAAGTTTATTTTCTAGTTTGTTTGTTGGTGTGTGTTGTAACCAAAGAAGAGTTTATTAATGTCCGTGACACTAACCGGTAATTAACTCGGAACGAAATCCTCTGTTGCACTTTTTTGCAGCAGAAAGCTTCCTTTTAATCAAGATCGTCAGAATTTAGCGGTTCTGATTTAATATTATAATTTTTTTTTATAAATCATATCAGTAACGGTTGAGCGTCGATTTCTAATCCGACGATACTGATTAAATGCAGCTCTTTTCTTTACAAAAAAATGCAGCAGAGGATACAGACTAATTAACCCACATTTTCATAGTGTATTTGTGTTTGGTCGGTGGTGAACTCTTAAGGAACAAAAAAAATCTGTTAGGTGGCAAGTCCTATGTAATTGACACCACAAAAAACAAGAAAAAGTTGTAATGTATAGACTTTAATTCCAGCAAAAGTGTGACCAGAGCTCTATTATTAACAAGTAAAAAATAATTAAAAAGATGCATTGAGCTGATCGATACTTGTCAGAAGAAAATAAAGAATCACTAGAAAATAAGTTGAAATACTTTGGCAACATTGCCATAACAGATTAAAAAAATGATTTGTTAAAGAAAACGATCGGAACGAATCAAAACGATAAAACTCATTCTCTCGCTTTTCATTATCTCATCTCTCATCACGTTAAAGCAAAGCAAAAATTGGTGATGAACGATTCTAACCACACACAAAAATCAAATTCTTTCTTTTTTTCGAGCAATCACTCATCTCCTCTCTAATTACCTTCTCTCAACATAACTTTCTTCTCTGAATCAAAGCAATTCTAACAATGTACAATCACAAACGAAAGTACGAAAAAATAATAAAAATAATATATTTGTGTTAGTCGCTTTGTTATTTAAACGAAAAATTATTTTGATCATGAGTTGCAGTTCTAAAAACATCATCTTCACTGTACAAATTTAAATAAAAAACGATTAAACGATCGACCACTTAATCGGAAGCACGCAACGCTGACTTACTTTTAAATTTTAATGCTATTTATATATTTAACAAAATAAAATGTGGAAGGACATATATCGAACTAAATAATACATTGTGAGAAAGAACTTCTCGTTTCTTTTTTCATCTCAGCATCAGCTTTTGAAGGACTAAAATAATAAAATTGATTGAGAACATTTTTGAAATTTAGTATATATTGTTGAAAATACTTTCAGAATATGCTTGAGTTTTGTGCTTTTTATTTCTTGATAACAGTTTAACTGATTTTAAATATAAGCATATATTTTGAAATAATTAAGAGTTGCTGGATATGGTTTTCCGATCAAATTAGTAAAATCATCTGATTAGAGAACAATTAAATCCAGCCATTCATTTTTTTTATAACCATAGTACAATTCATCTTTAATTAATTATGATAGAACAAGCATCGACAATTTTAATTACTATTAACGTGTCATTTGATGTCTATTAAAATTCAAAATAAAACTAAAAAATAAAATAAAATACTGCCTACAGACTACAGAGTAAACAAATGATGTCCATCGCATTTAAAAATCTAATTATTTTATGAAAGCTGATATACATATACGTTCATCGATACTTCATCGATATGCAGAGCAGAGGTAAGTGCATTCCAAAGAAGCTAAGCATCATAAACAAAAATTGTAAACTTTTGGAATAAAGTTTGTACTTTTAAATTAATAATAATAATTAGCCCCATTTATAAAATTATAATTATATAATAGCTTCAATTTATCCTCCCTTATATTTATTTTATAGCTCCGCCTTTGTCGATACACGCTTTGTTATGCTTGTTAGATTAATTGTTATGCACGTTAAATGCATTGCTATACATGTTATTTTGCAGTGACATAGCCAAAGAGGTAACGAAACAACTCTGTACATGTACTTTCACATGTAATTAATAGAAATTTGGGGGGTAGAAATCCCTCATTTTTTCTCAAAAAATAAGATTTTATATTAATGAATCATGTTTTGTGATAATATTCTAATTAGTGTCATCAATTTGCAGTCTATTTCTCATACACATTTTTTGTCAAAACCGTTTTTTTTTAGTATTTGGAGCAAACTACAATTGAACAAGCTAGAATATTGTAAAAAAGAAATTACATACATATATGATATATTACATCATAGAAGGATATAATAAAAGGAAATTAATTCCAATAATACATGTGACATCAAAGTCTTGCTATTTATTTACTATTACTAAGTAGCTAGCAATTAATTTATATTTTAGTTTTTCAAATTTTATTCTTTTAACGGCTTGACAGCGATAGAATTTAGCAATTTTTTTTCCTTATTTTCATTGAATTCAAACTGAACTGAAGTTAAGGATTAATTAATGTATATTTTTGATAAAATTGGCCCCTACTACAAATATCGTCTGGCTTCCTCATTATTATTTTGTACTGTAAAATAATTATGCATGTTATGTATTTTGTTATGCATGTTAAACTAAAGAAAGAATTGTTGATGCGCTTAATATGCATAACAAAGTACTTAACATGCCTAACAAAATACTTAACATGTATAATTATTTCTCAGTGCAAAATAACATATACATGGCGACGTGTTCAATATACATAACAACTCATTCAACATGCATACTGACGCGTGTATCGATGAAGAATATCGCTGAAACATTTTTCTTATTTTATCTAGTGACAAAACAAAAAGTGGAGCGATCAAGGTTTGCAAATATAAAATCTTCAAATAAATCTTGTCATCATTATAACAACAACAACAACAATTCATAAGGTTAGTTGGATATTTACGTCGGCTTGTCAAACTTATCACAACTTCCTCCTTTTCGAATTTGAAACTGACTCTGTAAAACATAAACATGCAATCAAAAAGAAAATTCGGACTTTAAACACCACGATATGAGCATAATCAATTTCCTTAAAAAAAACGTTTAGATGATTAATATATGATTAATTGATGCCCGGATTCTTGATCGGTGGTTGGTAATGGTTAGAATGTTAGCAATCATATCTTCACGATTGCTACTATTTTCTCTAAAAAAAATATATATTATTCTCTTGATCCTTTTTCAAAAGATGCGGCGTGTACAAAATCTCACGACCCACATTCCTAATCATTCCATTTTATAAATTGACACCTTTTCAAAACAAGTCATGCTCGCCACGTGCGTGCTTCACGGAAGCAAATCTTTGCGTTGCTAAATGAACGATCTGAATGGTCTGCATTGTAATTATGTAATTATTGAATCTCTCACAATGGATTTCCGAAATGTGTATTTTAAAGTTTGAATTGCACGAATATTGATGTAAATAATGAAACGGAATTTGTTGTACGTCACATGATGCGCGTTATAAGGTATTGTTTCGTACTTCATGGGTTGTTGGAGCTTAGTGTTTACCAAACGGGCGGGTACGGACGGGCACGGGTTGCTTGAGTCACGGGTTGTATGGGCACGGGTCGGACGGGTTAAACAGGGCAGGTTAAGGACGGATTGAGTTTGAATGATGACTCTAACCCGCCCTTTGGCCTATCGGGTTGGGCGGGACGGGTTGGGACGGAGCGGGTCACGAATTTATTATTTTTTTAATTCGAAAATTTCCAAATTCCAAAAAAAAAAAAGTTCCAAAAAAATTGGAAAATACATAAAATTTTCAAAATTATTTTGTAAATTAGAATTCTAAAATTCTACATTAACTAAAAAATTGTAAATTTTTTTTAATATTTTTGTATAACTTTATTATTTTAGGCTTCTCAAACTCGTAACGAATTGTTAAAACGGGTTACATGCGGGTTATGACGGGTTACGAGTCACGGGACGGGCGGGGGCGGGTTAAGGACGGATTGGAAAGGGACGAGTTACCACGGGCGAAATTTCGATGGAGTGACCCTAACCCGTATGAAACCCGCCCTTGGCATGAGTACGGGTTGGGTCCACGGGCGGGTTCGGGCGGGCGACGGGGGCGGGCGGACGCGGGGCGGGTTGACCCGTACGGGTTTTGTCAAAACACTATTGGAGCTTCCATGGATAATTTATTTGCAACCAGAAATAGTACAAAAGGTCAAGTCGGATATTAGAAGGATCGAACCTAGAGAGCTTATGAGTGGACCGGATAATGATCGCGTCTAAAGAGAGTTTTATAGAGACCGAATAATAGAAATTCTTTTTGTGACGGAGAGGCTCTTATCAGACCCTCATGACTTAAGAGATCGGGTTTATGAAGAATCAGATAAGGACTCATAGAATTTATTATTTTTTTATTATCATCTTTTTGTTTTTATATAATTTATTTTTATTTTTTAATTGTTTTTTTTTGTAATAAAAACTTGAAATGGTCGAATACGTAAAGGTCTGATATTCTAAGAATAAGTTTGGTCCTTCTACAATCCGGTCTTTATAAATCTCCGACCTTTGTTGTTTATTAGTAAGAGCCGAATAAAGACCAAATCTGATAGAGATCGGCCGGAAGCCGGACTAGAGACTAAGTCCTATGCATATCCCTATTTGCAACGGTGAACAAAATCAATATCAGTTTTAAAAAAATATGAGTAGGTAAAAAAAAAAGCTTGGGGCAATCCCTCTTTCTTTTATTTATTTTTTGTTAATTTCAATCCTCAAACTCAAATACTAATTCAATGTGTTTATATCAAATAAATTAAATTCCTGGTTCCTACATCGCACAAAAACAAATCATGAAAATTTTCAGTAATAGGTGAAAAATTACATATGTGGCGTGGCCGAATGCATTAAATTAAAGGGAAACATTGAAATCGTCAAATAATTCCCGACATAAAAAAATATTTGATCTTGGAAGTGATAATAAAAATATCTGAAAAATGAAGAAGAAACAAGTATAAGCACATCTGCACATGCATCCAGATTTTGCTTGCGAATGCATCCGTGAAACAAATCTAATTTCCAATCAAAATGAGATAATTATTATTCATTTAAATTAATTGAAACATAAGAAAAGATTTTGGTAAAAAAAAAAAAAGACAAAAACTTAGGTGCACCATTCCAGGTGCTTCCTAAGTACTCCAATCAATCCGTAACATTTGATTGGAATGTATAGTGCGAATTTTGATGTATTTGAATGATACCGATTGATTGAAGTACTTAGAGAGCACCTAAAATGATGTACCTCCAAAAAAAAAAAGAAGGCAGTTCTGACCCAGACAACACATTTGAAATGTGGCAACACATATGAGTTCCAAAAATGCACATTAATTTTCCCCTGTACAGCTGTGGTCTCATATTTTGACAATATATGGGATTATGGGTCCTGATAAATTCTTTATTTCCGTTCATGTGTCGGTTTTTTCGCACAAGATATTTGTTGATAACATTTTAAAATTATCAGGTTAGTCGGTTCCATTGCCTTTTTTTTGGGTAAATGATTGAATTGTCTTATTTGTTTCTGTGTAGATCACGAGAATAATTTGTATATAACTCAGGAATAATACGAGTATAATCCGGAATAATCTTTAAATTCAAAAATAAGAAAAATAAGAAAAATTAAAAAATAAATTAAAAAACCAAGCCAAATCATCCAATCCAACTCGGACTTGACCCCTCTAATCCGATCAAAATCCATCGATACACCAACTCATGATACTTAGATGAGTGCGCATGACCTAAAAAAGCTTGATCGGCTAAAATCGGTCTGTCCAACTCGTAGACCGGTCAACCCGTTCACCTTAACGGGTTTGGATCGACCTCGCTCGGACCAGACCGATTTTTAGCTAGAATTTAGAAGTGTAAAGTGTTACTTCCTTAGCGTGCAATTTATAAGATGTAATGGACGTTTTAACAATTTTTATTATTATTCAGCATGTGGTAATTAATCTCATTTCTTTCAAACATGCATATTTAAATTTCCAAAAAAATACATATAAAAATGTCGTAGTTAATTTTTTTTATATATAATACTGAGCGGGCTAGAATGCTTTGCAAAGCACATGTTATCATGTACTTCACATGCATATCTCAAGTTTGAAAGTTCAAATGGCAGATCAAAATCAATTGAACTTGATATCCATTTGAAATTTTGTAGGTGACCAAATTTTATCATTTTTTAAATCTTTTTTGTTATTCTTAAGTGAGGTGTAAAATCATTCGTATTGAATGATTAAAAAATCCTCTGATTAGCAACTTTTACATCATTTAAAAAATAGAAAAAAATGTAAAAAAAATATAGAATTCGACTATAACGAGATTTCGTAAGTTCGACGATCTAAATCAATCATTTGTAATTTGCAAAACATTGTATAATAAATAGTAACATTAAAAAAAATATTTGGGCTTTCTTAAAAATATATATATATATATATTTGGGCTTACGAACGACCATATAATCTCCATGTGTCCTACGAACAAGTGAAGAGTTCATAATTCTATCAATTGGGCTTTATTTCGTGCGCAATGAAAAATGCATTCCCCAAAGAATTGAAATTCTAGTACTTATGCTATGCTGCCATGCTTACTTAGAAAAAGAAATAAAATTAATAAATTATTAGCAAGGACCCAATGTGTGTTTTAACAACGGTCTTATAAAATTTATAAAATTTTCCAAATCATCTGAATTTTAGGCGTATCTATATATCTCTACCACTTGTCTTTTTATTGTTTCATTCTTTCAATATTCTTCACTCTTTTCTAGAACTGTAAGAAAAATTTATAGTTCGTAATTCGTTCGAGTTTGAAATTAGTTCGTTTGATTTCAGTTCGAAATTAATTTCAAATCGAATCAAATTACTTCGACATGATTTTGAATCAAACACAAACTAGGGCCGATTCATTTGAAACTGTTCGTGAACTAAAACAATTTGAATCTTGAGAGATCTGAACCGTCAGATGATATCGAGACTATTGATATATATGTAGTATGTGCTACGAGTTTGTTCGGATTAGTATCAAATCAAACTCAAATTTGACACAGTTCGTTCGAATGTTGTTCGCAAACTATATAGTTCGAATGTTGTTTATATTTCATTTTCCTTTCTCAACTACATTATTTACTTCGCCTTCATTTTTATTGAAGATAGTTAGTTCATGCATTTTTAATGCCCGCATCCTCATCTTCATTCAGATATCCTCTAGTTAGTTCACACGCACTCTCTCTATTGCCAACATCATACTCTTCACCATCTTCAATTAGATAATACTCATCATCTCCGTCATCTCCTTTTACTACTTTTCGGTTGAGCAGCGAAAATTCTGTAGTTTGTAATTAGTTCGAGTTCGATTCGAATCAGTATCAAATCAAACTCAAACTTCACACAGTTCGTTCGAAACTTATTTTATTTCAAATCAAACTCAAGCACATGCTAGTTCGTTCGAATTCGATTCGTTTGCAGCCTTTCCTCTTCTTTTCCTTAAAAGGAAAAAATAAAATATTCTCCACCATTTCATTTTTTAGGAAAAAGGTTTCTATGTCCACAACATTCTACAATATATCAACATCAAAATCCCCACTTGGCTTTTGACAAGAGCAAGAGCCGAAAATAATTTTGTGAATTGTATTGCATCATACATCAAAATCACCCAATGCGCTAGAGAGATCACCCCATGAACCAACCGCTTATAACATGAATTTATATTCCACAGAGTATTATGTAAAGTGAAGTATTTATTCAATATTTACATAATTTAGAAATTTGCATGCATAAATTTTAAAATTATGTGAATTATTAATGAGTATTTCACCTTATAAAATATTCCATCGGACGTGAATTTCACAACATAGAATTTGTACTATCAAACAAACACCTCACCTATTTACGATAGAGAAGTCCTATATATTTTCTATTTTTTTGCATGAATGATAACGAACAAACAAGACCTCAGCGTCTGCACATCCAACATACAATAATTTGCGAATTGATGGTTTGGCACGATGTTTTTAAAATCGAACCGGACATCGATCCAATAAAATTTCAGGTCAATCGTTCATTGGTTGGACCGTTGGATCAACTAGTTCAAACGCTATTTTTAAACACTTGCATTAATCAGATATAAAGTTCACATATAAATATAATTAAACTTATACTCAATTTAGATGAAACATAATATCAAATTTATAAATTTATAAGGAAGTGTTAATCCAAATAAAAATTATAACCGAATGATTGTTACAATGTTATCATGCACATATGTATTATAATTGTATGGAACACTTTGCAATAATAACAAAATTTTGAAATTCTTGATAAAATGAATTGTTTTTTCAAATTTAAAAGATAATAAATAATAAAGTATTACTTATTACGTTTAGAAAAAACGTATTCAGATTAGTTGTAGTACACATTGTTTATATCATATTATCTATATAATTGAAGATACTTATAATAGTAAAAAATACAAGGTTTATTTACAAAAAGTAATTTGATTTGAATGTATCATATGAAATGTGTGATCTACATCCCCATTTCCCCTCACATAGCACATTTTACAATAAAAAAACTGCTATATTGAATGAAAGTCACAAATTAATAGGGAAAGAAATTTAAAAGGAATCAAATCCTCTGCCCACCTGTGGGCAGGAAATTCCTGCCCATAGATGAAATGGCCAATTACTCATTGACATCTGGCATGTCCTTTGAAACAAAAATGATACTATCTATTAATGCTCTTAATTAAGAAAACCATTAATGATCAACTTAAAGTTACTTTCTCGAATCAAAAACAATTTTACTGATTAGAATTAATTGATACTAATAACAACTTATACTAATTTTATTATTTTTTATTTATACATTTTTCGAATATAAATGGATTAATGTTTTTAATTTTGGACCATCTAATAGCACAACTTTCTTCCTCATTAAAAAGTTCAACAAATATGAAACTTAAAAATCATCCTCTAAGATATTTAAGCAAAACAAATTTAAATTGAGTAATTTGAATCTAATATCTAAATGTCGAAAAAAATCAAAATCATAATGCATACACAAGTGAAAAATATTATGTTTAATATCTGTTGAGTTAGTATCTTGGATGCAAATATTATTTATAATTGTACGGAACACATATGGCCACTTGGCCAGAGAGACACTTTTTATTAGTTGAAATAATCAAACTTTTTTTTGAGATATTAAAAATTAATATCCTTGCTTTGGTGTACGAACCATTAATCAAACTTAATTTTGGTTCGGAAGTATGAAAAAGTAATTTAAGATGACCATTAATGCTTTCCTTAATTCAGAACTCTAATTAGTTGTCTCAATTTTTTATTTTAAAAAAATAAGCCAAATGGCAGAGAATAATTGATCATTTCACAGAGGACAGAAAATTCCTGCTTAGTCAACCGATTTTTATCGAAAACTGTCGATAAACCCGGTTTTATCTCGGTCTAATAACAGATTTGGTCTTTCAATTGAAACGGGCTGGAAATTGAATGGTTCTAATTTTTCGGTCCGACCGGTCGGTCTAGTCTAGAATTTATGTAATGAAGTTCAATTTAAATCAGACACACATTCAAGAATATTTTCATATTTCCTTTTGATCAAAATATCTAGTAAGCACTTTATTATTTAGAATTAACCATAAGAACAATTTAAATTTTAAAGGAATCTTTAAGGACCAAAATGTGTGTGATAAATTAAATCTGAGACCTTCATAATTTAACAATGAATATAATGATTTAACTGAATACATCCCTTGTGCTTCCAAGCACCAATGTGAAGAATCCAATTAATTATTAATTTGTAAATTATTGAGTATCCGAACTGATAGGGCCTCAATACATTCGGCCCGTAATTGAGCCCAAGTCTGGCTACATTAGGCAAGTGACCCGGCCGACGAACGACCCGTCTGAGATCCCCGCAGCGCCAAGCTATAAATAGAGGGATTAGCGTTTGCTTAAGGACTAATTGCAATTTGACTTAGAACTAGCTACTGTTTTTTCTCTTCTCTTGTAACCCTCGTTTCGGAAATTAATACATTGGTTTCGCTCGTTTCACCTGTACTCTCCTTCTCCTCTCGTTATATTTAAAGCTCTCGACCTTAAGACACGAGGTCGGGATCACGAACAATTTCATTCTTTTGTAATCTCATTTGTGAGATAACTCCTCTAGTAAGATAAAATCTGAAATTATCCTGATTATGCACCTGAGCTACAGTAACATTAATATTTCTCATTTTTTTTTCATATACTAAGGAATATTGAAGCTTCAAAGGACAATTATCTTCTTATTATTAATCTGTATAAAATTTGCTCACATTCCTCTAGAAAGAGAAGAGTTAATGGTGAACTTTTTTATACGTGACCACCAGTGATAAATTAAGTTTGCATTCCAACTCCATAATTTTTGTCTTAGACTATCTAATTTAAGTTTCCAATCTCTAGATTTATCTGCTCCTAGTTTCATACGTGACCACCAGTGATAAATTAAATCATTAAAATCTTCATGTTGCAACTAGTGCTTTTCAAACTTAAATAGATAGACTTTGTGGATATTATGTGACCCAAATTTCAAAACAATGGGATTGTGGTCTGATATTTGTTTGACCATTGTTATGGATTTAATGTTGAAATTGAGACGTTAATTCTAATAAATAAAGTTTGTACTACATATTATATGATTACTATATGTCACATACTGTCGTCTAATAAAGTTTGAACTATATTCATTCATTATAATGGACACATGTACAGGAAGTCTTGTATCATGGATTTCAACCAGAGTGATTATTTCATTCGATCAATCTTTCTGTACTGGCACAACAACAACTTCAAAAGGTACAATACATCATCCAAAATGATGTATGTTTAAATGATACAAGGGAGGATAAATTGGTTTGGAGAAATAACGTGCTAGAATGTCTACTTGGGATTGTTGCTAATGCGCAAGACTAAAGTCAATTCAATGTGCGAAGGTGATTTCAATTCAAATTAAAATTTTTAGATCTTAATCATCTAGCCAAGTAATAGAGCAAGCAATTTCAAGAACTAATTGAGCAAGTCACAAGAAATAAGAGCAGAGTGTTAAAGAGAGAGAGAGAGAGAGAGTGAAGAGAGAGCAATCGAGAACAAGTGAACACGCTATGTAACATGGTTCGGCCTGTCAAAAGAAATTAGGCCTGCGTTCACGGGTCTCCAGAAATAAAACTTCTTTCCAGGCCGTTTCACTATAATCAAGTATCTTTTACCAAGGGCGAAGCCAATCTTTGACTTCTTCGAACACAAGTAAGTTAATATTCTTCTCCTAAACCGATGCATATGACAACACCTCAATACACCACAAAAAAGTTCGATTGACAACACAATCTAGGACAATGATGTACCACTTGACAACACACCAAAGGCTAAATAATTAACTAATGTTTTTGTTCTCGAATAGACAATAAGAGAATAATAACTATCCTAATTGCTCTCTAGGTTAGGTAGCTGGATGATACTAGATTCAGGCTCTCTTTTGTGCTCAATTAATGTTAGGTAGCTGGATGATACTACATCATTTATATAGCCCGAGCACTTCTTAGGATATTGAATCTGTGAAAATAACACATAGCGTTACAAGATCCTCCATACTGGGTTGCCAAGACGTTATAACACCATGGACATATTCCTTCTTTGCCCTTCTGTTGCTGACATGTGGGCCAAATCTTCAGGAACCCGTTATAACGCTTGCTGACTCATTATAACGGGTGGCAACCAGTTGTGATGCCTTGCTGGTGCGTTACAGTAACGCTTGTCTCGGGAAAATCCAGCATCTGCTCGTTCTCTCTCCTCCTGAGGCGTTATGACGCCTTGGGCAACCGTTATAACGCCTTAGGGACTCGTTGTAACGGGTCTTCAAGTGTTATGGTAACGTTGTGCTCTGTTTTGAGCATTGAAGACTTTCCTTGATGTTTTAATTATGTCTTGACTTGTCTAGGACATGTTTGACATTGATTTGTACTATTTTAGCCTGCATCTTCACCAAAACTCAACGTGCAAGATTAGTACTTTAATTATTTTGCAAATTGTCAAACAAGAGATGAGTTTAATCCAACATAACGTAGATGGAAATTTTACTGTCAATTCCTGTTACTTATTCTTGAAGAATAATCTTCATCCTGAACCAACTTTGCATGGACCATGAAAATATCACCGAGAATAAAGATATTTACATGGTTGATGATACAAGATAAGATCCTCACGATAGCAAATTTGAGAATGAGAGGCATTGTTGTCATGGAGTATTGTGTATTGTGCAATAGGGGTGCTATTTGATTCAATATTTGTTCGAAGAATGTACTTTTTTACGACAGTTTTTTTTAATAGTTGTCATCCATCATGATTTACATGGGGAAGTGGATCTTAATACCAAAATAATTGACACACTGCAAGACTACAAAATCAGTAACAATATGAGAGAGATACTAGCAATCACTTGTTTTGTGTTATGGATAGAGAGATGTTCTAGAATTTGCACGAAAAAACAACAAGAATGAAGGAGTACTACTTTTTAAAGGTTTAGAAGAGAACATAGTGATACACAAACGATGAAGTCGAACAACTTTTGTCTTTATTTCAATCTACTTTTTTTTCTTTTATATTGTCTCACTTCTTGTGAGATACATATTTTTCTTTTTCTTTCCTGTATTGAACTTCTCATTCAATAATATCAAGAGACTAAAATCTCTATTTTTCTCAAAAAAAAAAAATTTGGAGACATGAAGGACCACACCGGAAACACTACGCGATACATCCAGCGCATCGAATCGGGTTTGGCTCCGTGCAAGATCTGATCTGGGATGCTTCCTGCACGACCCGTTGAGTCGAAATCCAAGACTGCGGATAGCTAACTAGATCTTCTACTGTACAGCACAAACACTGTGCGTGCTGAGAGATAAATATCAGCCTTTGATTTGAATCAAGATTCGTGTAAGTTAAACTTTATAATATCAGACTCCTGAATCAAATCTGATCCGTCCGTATCTTACAGCGCAGGAAATCATGGGCGTCCGTTGGTTGTGCGCGGCAGAGAGAATAGGATAGGGGTGTCGACATCCTCTTTTTCTCTCCCACGCCGAGGCCATTGGCACTGTCCCTTTCTCTCTCTTCGACGCGCCGTTTCTCTTTTCTTCTCTCTCCTGCGACGCTACGAAAAGACGAGACTTTATCTCAATCGAAAGCTCAATCGTCGCTTTCCGCCAGTGTTTTCATTTGTCCGTTTGTGAATCGGAGTATCGCTGCTCCGAATCGAAGCGATTCCGGCGATTCACTCCTTGCGCGATTCAAAGGTGCGGTTCGTATCTAGGCCCCCCCTGATTCTTACCAATCGTACGATACGTATCTCGTATCGTACCATACCAACATCTATGATCTGAATGTTGATTGATGGTAACCTTGTGTAATTTGGTTAAGTTTGATTTAGTTGGTTAGTTGCAGTGGTTGCTCAAGAATACAGTGTAACACGAATTCTACATTCATGCATCAGCTAATTAAGATCGAACTCCTCACCACCAAGTAAATATTTATCTGTGAAGGAATAATGAAAAAGATACATTCTTTTCCTAATTGAGACTGGTAGTTACAGTCTAATTTTGCACCCACCTGTAGTTAGTTCGTTTCAACTGTTCAGTTTATTATTATCTTCTTTTTTTCCCCCTGTAATATCATATATATTTTTTTATCAATTCCCTACTATTGGTTTTTTTTTTGCTTTGATTTTATTCCTTTTTCAATTGATAATAGACAGATCATATTATCACCTTTAATGATCACCTTTAATTATATTCTTGTTTACAAGAATTCATCTTCTTTTATCATATATACAGATATATCTGTGAATCGAACTATCAATTGGGAATTTTATATCACTAAGTGCTTGATGAAATGGCTCAACCATCTAAGAAGAGTGAACTGTCAGTGTATCTCTACATCCCTAATATCACAGGTATAGGACTAGATTGACCATTATACCTTATAATAAATGCAGGGACATTTTAGATCTTAGAGCCAAGTATTGCAATGTATGGTTGGACCTGTAGTGAACTGCACTTATTATTACTTGTACCTGTATTGACTAGAATGTCCCTGCATATTGTATCACTACTGGGTTGAAATCTTTTATCCTTTATTATTCATTTGAAATTTGGTAAGCCAACTTTTGGTTTGAACTGCAAAATTGCAAAATGAAATCTAATGAGGATTTATTGTGCAAATTAGTGTTGTTTGATGCTGAGGGTTATTGTACATTGAAGAATTAATTTAGGAATTGGTTGGAGAACAATTAATCTGCAATTGGTGAATGTGTGCTATATAAATGAGGTCCAAGATTGTTGCCTGTGGGCTGATATTTCTACCTCGCATCAAATACTATAAAGTATAAACAACTTTTAATATGATAAAATATCCTGTTGCTTTATTTTTTCTTTTCTAAAACTTTTGGAACCCAGGATACATAAGAGTGATAATAAACTGTGGGGGATTTGCACTTTGCTACACAAATAAGCCTCTTTTTGCTTTCCTTTACTTCTTCAGGTTTGTCTAATTTCACTATACAATCATTTATTTATTATACAACATACTGAATGTTATAATTTGCTTTTTTCTGTGCTTTCTATGTCCTGCTGCTGCAAGTGAAGTCTTAGTATGGTATTACATTTGGTTGTACAGTGAAAACTGGTACTCTTAGAGCAATAATTTTGTCACACTCTAAGGTAACGAGCTAATAAATGATTGATTCATTTTCGTCTGTTCATTTCAGTTTTGTCTGTGATGGATTGGATGGCTACTTAGCAAGAAAATTCAATCAAGGTTAATTTGTCACCTCTTTATAAAAACTTACTCCTTCAGTCAAGGATGCCATTGATGTATGCAAAGAGGCATAAAACACTGATTTTTCATTTGCAAATAGGCCAAAGTATATTTATTTGGAAAGGTTTTGAAGTTCTTAAATTTCTTACAGTGTCTACCTTTGGAGCTGTGCTTGATATGGTAACTGACAGGTATACTTCTTTTTTTCTCCTGAAATGGAAATATGGAATTATGCAAGTAGCTTTCATTATAATGCAAATGTTAACAAATAACCAAGCTTAAGCTCATTATGGGGTTTGTGAACTAACCTTAGAAACCATGGAATTGGCTTGGAACAACAAAATTGAAGAGTTGATCTTGACCTACGTGACAAGCCAACTGTCTACTTGCCAAATCTCTTGAGTTTGATTTGTACAAAATCAAGAGGTTGAAAACTGTTGGAACATGAAATAACCAAAATAATTCGTTGTTCAACCTCCTGATCCTGTACAAACAAATTGCGAAAACAATTTTTTTTATTCAAACACTTTTCTTGTTTGTCAATGGTCAATTTTTTTATTTGAATCTATCAATGGTTGTTCAGATTATTATTGATGTACCCATTGGTGAGCTTGAGCTTAAACTGTTTTACTTTTAAAAAATGATGACATATAGTTTTACATGAAGAAGGATATAAGTAAACTGTGTTTTCCCTTTGCCATATCTTGATTTTTATGTGCTGTGAACTGTGATATATCTAGTGCTTTTGAATTTTAGCTGTTTTTCTATTTTTTGCTTCTTTTTGTCTATTCAGGGTTAGCACTGCTTGTTTATTGGCACTCCTCTCTCAGTTCTATAGGTAAGCACCTGTCCCTTGTTCCTCCAAAAACTAAGTTTTCGGCTGTTAACAAATAACCATTTTTGTTTGAATATTCCTTTACAGCCCAGGATTGATTTTTTTGGCATTGCTTGGATTGGATATCGCTAGCCATTGGCTTCAAATGTATAGGTACTTGCTGCATCTTTATTATTACTAGTACTTAGTGTTGTTTTGCTTATAGAAAGCACCACATCGTCTGTTTCTTGAAAGAAACCTAAATTTACTTGAACTGTGCCTTTAGAACCAACATAAAAGGAGAAAGCTACACTAAATCCAATTTTTAATCAGCTCCTCCCAGTGTACCATACAATTGGATGCTCCTAGGCATATATGTGTCGTCCATTTTTTCTTTATGTCAAATTGTCTTTCCAGAGATATCAACCTTCAACTCTGAAGCTAGGATGTTCAATCTGGAACTACAGATTTTTGCCCTATGTTTTCAGTATTTGTTCTTTTTTATTCATTTCAATTTTTCTTTGGGGAGATGGGGGGCCAACTCACTGGTCGATATACTGATTTGATACCCCATTGATCAAAGGAGTGCTATGCTTGATGAGATTGTATTGTTTGGTTCACTACTGTCCTCTGATCATCTGAATTGACATTTGATTTTGTTATATTGTATTATATCATTTAATGTTCTTTGTCTTTGCATTTTAGCACCTTTTTGTCAGGTAAAACAAGTCATAAGGATGTGAGAGACAATAGCAACTGGTTACTGAAGGCTTATTATGGGTATAGACCCTTCATGGCCTTTTGTTGTGTCGCATGTGAGGTATTACAAATAATTTTGTCGGATCCTTTTTATTAATGTGGTAATATCTTTTGAGTAACACTTGTCAAATTTAAGTGGTGGCCATAATATAGATATTTTTTTCAGTTGATATCGGAACCCAATTGTTACCGAAACCAAAATAAATCTTTTAGTTAATGCAAACATTGTGCAGCTAAACTTTTGATTAACTCTTAATCTAATTAAGCTTTCTCTCTCCCTAATCAGAACCCCATTAAGCCTCTTTTTTATATCAATTATGCAGTGGACTGCTTTAGAAGATTATGAATAAGCAAAAATAATGGCTCTTAACATTTTTTCTAGGACAGTACTATTGCCTTATTGGCAACCGCACGTAACCTAAATATTGTTAATGTCTAGTATATTATGATTTATATTGTCACTTGTTTAAATTGTAGGTGCTATATATCATTTTATTTCTCTATGCTGACAAGACCTCTACGTTACTTGATGTAAGCCTATTTTAAATGTTCATTTTCTTTGCAATACTCTCAAATGTGACCCAGCAAAACCAAATCGGTACCCTAAAATTAGAATAATCTCATTTCAATTATTAAGGATGGTCATTCTGAAAAGCTCTTTTTGTTATCTATGTTTGGATTAACTTTGTCCCACCTAACGATATCTCTTATAAGTTATGCTGTACAAAGTAGACAATCTACTCTCAGAACTAATATCAAAATTGGAAACTAGGGACATACAGAACCTATTTTCCGCCCGAGCATCTTAGAGATAAATTATACCTTTTTTTCTTTGTTGTAATTGTCTTCTGAGATAGATGGGTATAAATGAAATTGCAGTTCCCTCTCTTGTTATTTGTAGACTGGAATTTTGAAAAACTGATATTTGTCTTGACAAACAGGTATCCATGAATATTATTGCGGAAAGATCCCTTATTTCATTGGTATTTGTTCTGATGCTATTTGGTTGGGCTGTAAAGCAAGTCATCAATGTTATTCAGGTACCTTAATAATTAAGGATTGTTATCATTTTGTTAATAACTTATGTAGTATTAGGTAATTAACTAATTATTTATTTGATTTTTTTTTGCAGATGAAATCAGCAGCGGATTCATGTGTGTTGTATGACACAAAGAGGAACAATTGACTGGGGCTCTGACTTTATGTCAAGTACCTTTTGTATACTTCAAATTTTGGAGGGCTTGTGGAAAAATGTATTGTGCGCACGAATTTCAAAGTTGTGTGAACCATTCGATTATTACTCCACCATCAAAAGGGCTTGTGGAAAAATGTATTGTCCGCACGAATTTCAAAGTTGTGTGAACCATTCGATTATTACTCCATCAGAAGTATTCCAAGAGATGTGAATTCCGTAATTGGTGTGTACGATAGTTTTATTCTTTTGTGTCCTGTAGTGTTGGCATGTGTAAACAATAGGCCATAGTCGTCTTCACTTGACTGCAGTGTGCAACTCAATTTAGACCACTTTTTGGTAGATACTGGCAACAGAAAAGTCTCTTCTGAAATATAAAATTGTGAATAAGCCACGACCAGTACAGAACTAGTCAAAACCTGCTCAATGTTAGACTGAAGATTTTCTTTCGGGAATTTAGGTGCCAAATTGAAATTCCATTTGTTTATCCTGATTTTTTAAAATATGTAGCAACTAATTATAGTAAAACGCGTTTGACTTGTGTAACACATATTACTGTCTCGTACGTAAGCTGTGATAAAACTCGGTTATGTGAAACAATATTAAGTCGCACTAACAGTTTCTCAATCTCCGTTTTCCACTCTCATTTCTCTAATTAACTTTGTCAAAAAAAATCTCAAAGAATCATGATAAAAATAAAAAGTTGGATCACATTACTTTTTTGAATATTTTTGTCCTACACATTATACTGAAAATGTAACTAGTATTTCGTAAATAAAAATATATTCATATTAGATGTTTTGAGTATGTTATGCACTTGAGAATATATATGATATATAAAATATTTTCATTGATAATGCTCATCACTTAATAAGATGTAAGCTAAATAAGAAGTGTTCAGATTAGTTGAAATAAATGTTCATACTAATTGTTTTAAATATGTTGTTATTTGAAAACATGTATGGTATATAAATATTTTACTAATAATGTTTATCATAGAATAAAAATGTAAACTAAATAAAAAAATATGTTCTGATTAGTCTTTCTCTCAGCATTTCTATAAAAGCCTCTCTTATGTCAGAGGTAAAGTCTTCTCTCAGCATTTGCTGAAACTTGAAGCCTCGACCTTAGCGGTAGCGACGCTGTCACCTGCTAGACACCAATTTCCTCATACAAAATTCATTTACAATAATTCTAGCATTAAATCATGACCACATTTTTTATCATATGGTATATTTTTAATCCGTGATCCCGACGGGTTTGAACCAAACTGCATCGTATCATTTTCAAATCTCTAGTTGTTAACAAAAAAGTAACAAAATTCATGAAATTATCAGGTGCATACTGCGTATATAATCCGAGTTTTCCTTCGTTTTCTCCCCCAATAATAGTTTCCCATTTAATGGTCATGGGCCTACAAACAAACAAAGAATTCATAATTCTGTCAATTGGGCTTTATTTTGGGCTCAATTAAAATGCATCCGGAAAGAATTGAAATTCTAACAGCTATACGATTACGATTACGAATCTGTTCGAACTAATTCCTTTTTTTTTTCCCCACAAAAGTAGTATTCGTGGAGAATAACTATTCACTAAAAAAGAACAGTTATTTTATTAAAAGTAACAAGAAACAAAGAAATAGCAGGGACCCAATCAGTGCTTTAACAGCGGTCTCACAAAATTTAAACCTCTTTTCTGTTCCAAATCTCTACCACTTGGCATTTAACAAGAACCTATGTTGTACGAGTGCGGGTGCGCGTATCGTATCCGATACGATACGAGTGCGGCGATACGGCAATTCTAAAAAATCTTAGATATGGATGTGATTAAATATATATTAAATTGAAGTAAAAAAGTAATACCGCGTAACGGATACCGGTGCACATGAAGTATCTTACGAGAATCGTATCAGATACGGGTGCGATAAGATATTTAAAGTATCCGAGTAACACTGTCAAGAACAAAAGACAAAAAGAATTTTATGAATTGCATTGCATCAAACATCAAAACCGCTCAATGCGCTAGAGAGCAGGGGCAGACCTACATAGAAGCAGGGTGACCCACCCTGAAATTTTTTTTTTGCAAAATTAATCATGTATTTGAAATTTTTCTAAAAAATAATATGCTTATAATTTTGAAATTTTAAAAAAATATGTACTATTATGAACCATTCTAAAAAAAATCATAAATTTTAAACCACCCTGACAAAAATTTTGAATCCGCCCTGCTAGAGAGATCATCCAATCAACCTCTCATAATCTCATACAAGTCATACATGGGATTTGTACTATGAAACAAACATCTCACCTCTTTACGACAGAGAAGTTTATTTATATTTTACAAATCTTTTTTTGCATGAATGATTATGAACAAGCGATACCTCAGCATCTGCACGAATCGTTAGTCACATCCACAGTACAATAATTCATGGATCAATGGTTTGGCAATTTGCATTGATTGGTGTATGATCCTGGGATCTTTCTAGAATTTCTTAAAAAGGCACCATTAATTTACCGTGGAAAAAGGATTATTTGGTGAAACGTGTCACGTCTAAATCTTCAAGATAAAGCGAGTATTTGAAAAATGTGACGCGTCTAATTTGACAACACGAGCAATACAAGTGTAAGTAAAATAGTGTCGGCAAGCTAGCGTTGTGTTTTTTTTTCTCTTGTTCAAAATCGTTTCATCCACGGATTATGAAAAATAATTTTGATTTATTTCGATATTTAAAATTTGATGAAAGGCTGGTACGTAGTTCTCACTTGATTTTACACCACTTCATATGTATTACAACACAACTTGAGAGAAGCTGTCAAGGTGTTATATTATTTCCAGAAAAAGTTTTACACCACTTCATATGTATTACAACACAACACATAAATGACACATCTAATTCCTCTTCATCGTACTCGTTTAGAATCAGTATCTTCTTTTTCAGATGAAAATGAATAGTTTTTGTGAGTGAACACTGGACACTGTAGCGATACTGTTACAAATACTGTGCAGACAGAGCAATTCGCTGAGACAGCGTTGAGAATCAGGAGGCGAATACTAATTTCTATTTCAGAAGGTAAATATTCACTCGTTCACGCATACTCCCATTCCCCAGTTACCAAAGCAACTATGGAATTTATATTTTAATTTCAATATTTAGAATATCCATATTCCATTGTAAGGTGACATTTTAATTTCTTTTCAGAAATTTAAGATGCTTCTTTCAAAAGAAAGACGAGAGGAACTATGAAGATGTGCTGAAAAGTGCTTAATTATATTCTCACGAAAGGTTTGAATTAATGTTTTTCCATGACATGTATAACGTGAAACATCTGAAACTATATATTTATGTGATATGAATTGTGTACAAAAAAAATTTTGTTGGTGAGAGATAAACTTAAAATTGAAGTGACAAAGTATGAGAACATGTATCGTAGATAATATGTTTTTAATACTATAGTGCTCATTTGCAAACAAATTAAGGTTCAATCTGTCTAACAATACAATGCTCTTTTGTAGAGTGCTGAATTTTTTATTTTATTTTTCTGACCCCTTTAGCAATGGACATTTCTTTTTCTTTTTAGGCCACATGAACAGCTCATATGCTAATTTTAAGTTAGCTTTTTTATTTTAATTTCTACTTCTGAGCTTTGGTTATAGTTGAATTTGCTCAACATACTACATGGTTTTCTTTTGATTTCAATTATTTGGTTAATAATACCAGCAAGGATTGTACCAGACCTGATAATTGTACTTCTGTTCAATAATTCTTAAGAAATGTGTACATTTTTAATGGCAGATATGTGTAGGTAATATGATTGTAATTGGGTAGTTGTGATTTTATATCTTTCATTTTTTATTCTAATAATATTTCATATTTTTTATGTTTGAAACTAATAGAAGATGGCTGACATGATCTCTCTTATCAAGCTATTTGTATACAATTCCCTTTTCCTTCAATTAAATATTTATTATTATGAAACAAAATGTTAATGTAGAGATTAAGCAACAACAATCTCGGAGTAGGTGATAACCAAATTCCATATGATTTGCATTATTCTAATCTAAAAAAAATGTTAGTTTGCACATTTGCAATTTTGTGCTATAATATATAAATCAAAATTCTAATTTTTGCATAGGAAACACTTTTCGATTTAATATTTGTTTGCTTTCTATATTTTAATTCCATATGATTTGCATTCTAATCTCCAAAAATTGTTAGATTTCTTTTCTCAAAAAAAAAAAAATTGTTAGATTTCTATTTTTAAGATTTAGCTCGTCTATGAATACTTATTAAGGGGTTAAAATTAGTTTGTTTGTCAAGAAGAAGAAGAAGAAGAAGAAGAGAAGCTCTGTCAAGCCGACTTCAGTGATGAAACTCGATTGTAACTATTTATTCTCTTTTTCTTTTGAACTTCATTAATTTTTATTATGATCTGCCCCTTAATCACGTGTGGCTTAGTTTTTGTTAGGGTTTTATTAGGGCATGGCTTGAATTTTTTTGTTGTATTCTTATTTGATTTAGTATATTTCTTATGCTTCATTTATGGTTTGTTTTCTTTTTTAATTGCTTGCGATCTTATTCAAATTGCTTAACTTAGTATTTGATATTTGTAATTGAAAAATTGAATACTAGATCCGACCACAGGAACTGAGATAATCAATAGACTAAGTATCGAAAGTGACGTTTGTAGATTGCGAGTTTTACCTAATTGTTTTAACGAATTGTATCAAGCACCGAGAGGTGAAATATGATGATTTAAGTTAATTAGGACGGTCATAATTTAATGGATTTAAATTAGTATAATCAAGTATCGAGATGTGAATCTATTACTAGTATGAACACAATACTAACATAGAGACATCCCTTAGTACCATAATATTATATCGTACATTCATAATATTTTAGGAAAATAACTACAAAATAAGGATCAACGTTAGTAGATAGTGCACTGTAATAAGCCCTAATCTCCATATTTTGTTTTAGAATGTGCAAATTTTCTTTACTTTTACTTTCAATTTTAACACAAACACAACAATTCTTTGAACAACGATTTTCTTTCTTCTTAAATTAAATTGCAAAAAATTGAATCTAAGTCCAACTTGTCCCTGCAAATTCTACCTTTAAGTACTCAATGATAGTTGTATTCTTGCAACTATTGGTTAGAATTTAGGATTTTATTTCTAGGTTAGTAAAAACCACATCAACAAAAATATGAAGAAGAACAAAAAATAACAATAATAATATCAAGAACAAGAACAATAACAATTGCAATAATAATAACATTAACAAGAACAAGTACAAGAACATGTAAAAAAAATAACACTAACAATAAAAACATCAATTATAATAACAATAAAATAACAATAACTATTACAACAACAAGAATTTTAACAACAACAATAATAATAACAATAACAATAACATAAAGAACAAGAAGAGAAAGAGAACAATAACAATAACAATAAATAAAAGATCGAGAACTTAACAATATCAATAACAATTGATATAACAAGAACATTAACAAGAACATGTACACAAAATTCAATAACAATAAAAATAACAATAACTATTACAATAACAAGAACTTTAACAATAACAACAACAACAATAATAATAATAACAATAAAAATAACAATAACAATAACTGAAAGAACAAGAACTGCAAGTACTGCACGAATAAGAACTACTACAAGAACAAGAACAAGAAATGAAAGAACAAGATCTTGTACAATATCAATGACAATAATAATATAAAAATAACGAGAACTAGAACAATAACAATAATCATAACAAAAACACAAACAAGTAGAAGAACAAGAACAATATAGTAGGAACAAAAACAACATAATAGGAACAAGAACAAGAATAAGAAGAATAACAACACGAACAAGAACACAAATAAATACAAAAAGAAGAAGAAGAAGAAGAACAACCATCACAATAACAATAACAATAACAATAACAATAATAAGAACAAGAACAACAAAAACAAAAATAGTATAACAATAACAATAACAAGAAAAAAATAAGAACAAGAATAAGAACAATATCAATACCAATACCAATAATAATACCAATAACAATAATAATAACAATAACAATAGCCATAACCATAACCATAACAATGACAATAGAAAGCCATAGCAATGGCAATGACAATCACAATGGCAATGACAAATATCAATGACAATGACAATGACAATAACGACAACAATAACAATTGAATAATAAGAATATTAACAAGAACAAGAACATGAAAAGAACAAAAATAAGAACAAGAACAAAAATGCAAGAACAAGAACAATATAGCAATAACATGAATAAAAAATAAGAACAAGAACAACAATGATAACAACCAAAATAAGAACAATCACAATAATTAGAAGAAGAACAATATAACATAACAAGAACAAACACAAGAACAATAACAGAACAAGAACAATATAGTAATAACAAGAATAAAAGCAAGAACAAGAAGAAAAACATGAAAAAATAACAATAACAAAAACAAGTACAAGAACAAGAACAATAACAATAACAACAACAATCACAGTAACAATAATTATAATAAGAACAAAAATAAGAACAAAAACAATAACAATAACTATAACAAGAAAAAAAAAACAATAACAACAAGAACAATAACAAGAACAAGAAGAAAAAGAAGAAAAACAACAAGAAAAAGAAAAAGAAAAAGAACAAAAACAAAAACAATAACAATAACAATAACAATTACATAACAATAACAATAACAAAAAAGTAAAAGAATAAGAACAAGAACAAAAACAAAAAAAAACAAAAACAATAACAAGAACAAAAATACAAACAAGAACAAAAATAAGAGAAAAAACAAGAACAATAACAAAACAAAAATAAGAACAATAACAACAGAAACTTCAAGGACAACAACAATCACAATAGTGTTCTGTTTCTTGTTAGAATGAAATAGAACTAGAATTCGATCGAAACGATGTAAAATTGACTTAGTAGACAACTCAAGAACTGGTTTTAGTTCACATTTTTTTTTGAACAAAACAACTAACAAATTCTTGGACCTCTTTTTTGGAATTATCTGTTTGTGTGATTTTGAGACTTGAGGGTGAAAGGAAGTTTAAAAGTCAATTAGTTGCTTAGTTTGAATGACATTGTGGCGCCCGATTTTTTATTATTAGAAATCAAATAAATAAATTATTTTAAAACATAAAGAGTATTTTGAAAGCTTCAAAGATGAAAAAAGACCGTGTTGTGAATACCGTCCATTTAAATTCTGATTTGAATATGAATTATTTTTGTAACTAATCTAAAAAAATAGAGAATAACATTTATAACCCTGAATTTAAATATTTGACGATAATAACTCTATTTTATTATAATTTATGTTTCGACGTGTTATTTAGACTCATGCATTCGGATGACACTTAGAAATTCAAACAGAACAAAAGAAAATTCTATGTATCTTTGAAATGCATGCGTCTAGATGTTAACATGCGAGTGTGAACGTTTAAAAATAGAGTCATTATTGTCAAAGATTTGAATCCAGGGTTATAAATGTTATTCTTTGTTTTTTCAGGTCAGTTATAAAAATAATTCAACTTTAGTACGTGTTATTAAAAATATTAATACTTTAATTCATGAGTTGGATTGTATTTAGGTAAGTTTTTGTAACAACTTCAGCTATGCTCGTCGAGACCGTAATGAAGTTTTTTTATTGTCACAAGTTATCGAGCTGTAGATATTCGAGTCTACTTCCACTGCGTTGAGTTTGATTTGTGGTCGGAGGAATGTGCATATCAAATTTAGCTCCATCTTCAACTTATGTCTTAATTAGTAATTTTTATCACGAGTTTGCGTCAGACTCAATTTTGAATCGGTTGTTTCTCCAATCGCAAATCAGACTCGACGCAGTGGAGGTAGATTCAGATATTTACAACTCGATGACTTGCGACGATAAAAAAACTTAATTACGGTCTCGATGAGCGTAGCTGAAGTTTGTAGAAAAAATGCTAATCATACTTAATATTTTTGGTAGCAACTTTAGTTGGGCTCGTCGGAATCATTATTAACTTTTTTTTGTTGCAAACCATCGACCTGTAGATATCTGAGTTTACTTCTATCTCGTCGAGTCTGATTTGTGATCAGAGGAATGTGCATCTCAAATTTGCCTCCATATTCAACTAATGTCTTAATTAGTGATTTTTATGATGAGTTTTCGTCAGAATCAATTTTGAGTCGCTCATTTCTCCGATCACAAATTATACTCGACACTGTGAAAGTAGACTCAGATATCTACAGTTCGATGACTTGCGACAATAAAAAATACTAATTAAAGTCTTGACGAGTGTAGCTGAAGTTGTTACAAAAACTTGCCTAAATATAATCTAATTCATGGATTAAATTAATAATATTTTTATTAATAAAAAAACCAACGATACTTCGTCAAAACGTTTCAAGAAACTTTTTGCTGTGAAAAAAACAAGAATGAATTGGCCGGTGTTGTGAACACCGGCCATTTGAATTTTTTCAAAAGGACGGTGTTCGCAACCCCGACCTTTTCTATTTTTAGAGTTTTTACACCAACCTTTCTTTCTATTTATAATTTATTTATTAAATTTCTAATATTAAAAAAATCGGTTGTGGCGCTCCCCAATCATGTGAAATTTTGTCTTATTGCTTTATTTGTTCAAATGTATCAATGTTTATAGTCCTTATTTTTAGACATGAGCAATTTTGTAGGTTAATTTGTATTATAAACTTTTTTCATAGTGTTTTCAGCATTTAAAGGAATTAAACATAACGGAACATGCTTTATAGGGATTTATATATAAGACTTATATTATTTTGAGGTACTTACTATAAATATATTTTGTTGTGGAGAGTCAAGCATATATAAATAAATTAAATCTCAATACAGAATAGGTACACTCTATTTTTTTTTTCTAGCGGTACCACCTCAAATTTAATAGTACCTATAACTCACAAAATAAAAAATATATAATTAAAATAATGCAAATTCTGTTGTATATTAAAAATATTAACTTCAAATTAATTATTATTGATAATAATATCAACAGCTGATTAATCTTAATAACATCTATTATTCAAATTTTGATATACATAAAAGCTACTAAATTTATGGATCCACTTTGCTGTATCCACATGACGTAATATGGAAATTTGACCAACCACTAATCCTGTTCATACCAATATACCATACATATGAAAATTTGACAAAATATTAATTGATACAAAATTTTACCAATAGTATCTTATTTAGGGAGAAATAGTATCTTATTTTGTTGTTTTGATATTTCTCCTTGTGTGTATGAACTCATTTTGAAAAGTCTACAAAGCAATCAGCTTATTACAAGCATATCTGAACGGCTGAATCAACAGTAAATAATTGTCAGCTTTGCAACATATATAATAACGTGGTGGCTAGTTATGGATGAGAAGTGCACTAATCAAATACGAAGTGTAGCTGACATCTTTGACTTGATTCTCTAATCCATGATAAAATGAAGCAACTAGGAAGGAAGCATTGGTAGGAAATAGAAAATATCAATAACACTGGAGACTGGAGAGGAGGAACCAATCACTACGGTTAGTGATATGTCATAAGTCCTCGACTTTCAACTCAGTTTCTGTAAAGTTTCTGTCAGATCTGATACTGATTCGGCTCTTAGTAAGATTTTGAAAGGTCCGAGCCTTATAAGAGCCAGGTCTTAGAAGGGCCGGATTCGTTCCAAAAATACAAGCTCCTATTTACTCGGCCCTTTCAAGCTCCGATCTCGTCCGGCCTTGATCCGGCCCTCTGTAATTCTGACTCACGCCAACCCTTCAGACCCTTATCAGCTCATCATATAAATATTAGTAAACATTTCACAATTAAAATTTTTATAAAAAGAGACCAAAGCTCTTATTACCGGACCCTGATCCAGTCCTGATCCGATTCTCTGCAATCTCAAGGGTCTGACTTATTTCCTTAGAACAAAGTTTTTATTATTCGGTCTCTATTAAGCTCTCTTTAGATCCGACCCTTTCGTAGGCCCTCTAGACTCGACTCTTGTAAAACCTGACCCGACTCTTTAGACTTTCACTAACTACGGCCTCACTAGCCCAGAACCATTTTAATAATATTCTAACATTCATCTAATATTATGACACTTTCAACTCTTATATGCACTTAAAAGATATTATTCAACAGAAAAATGATAACTTATCAATGTCTTTATAGTTAGTGGACGTACCAAATTTGAAACATTCATCACAAACTAATTAAAACTTGACTATTAAAAATTTCTAAACTGCTCGACGGAAAATTAAATACCATTCAAATATATTCAAGTTAGATACATTGCATATCCTAATAATTGAGATCACCTATCAATAATTATAATTTTTTTATTTAATAATATTTTGAAATATGTAACGGTAGAATTGAATGCATAATAGAATAAAAAAATCAATATATTTTATAAATATTCCAATTGTTGTACAATAATCTGTCTCCTAAATCCTAACTGTTAATATCATATCTTTTCAAGTGTTTGTCAAGTCGTCCGATCAAAGATAGACGGTTCAAAATTGCCAGAAACATGTGATAACACGACTGCACAGATGGAGATGAGCTAGGCCGTTCAAAGGTATCTGTCTAGTTCCTATCCTAATTTGACACCAATAAATTAGAAATCACATGCAGGTTGGGTGTCATGGTATGGATAGATCATAGATGGCAACTGGCAAGCAAACCTACTAATCAAAATCCTGTTTCAATGTTAAAGCATTTAACATGATAATTGTTTTATAATTGCTTTTTTGTATATAATAATTATTATTTCAATTGTTGAGTTGCAAATAAATTGTTAATTAAACAAATTTGTTTATGACAAAATTATTGTTTAAGTGACACATTTTGCAAAAAAATTGGACAATATTCTTTCATTCTCTTTAATTTACAATTATTAACGAATTATTGGAATGAAGCGTTTTGCATTTTATAAATCTTCTTAATTGCTAAAAGTAATGACGTGAATGTTTAGCCATTAAAATTAAAGAAGCGACTAATTGTTCCTCCTTACAAGCCCCCCTTACACCCCCCATATATTGTAGTAATTTTTATATACTGAATGTAAGTCTTTATACTCAAATGTAGTAGCCTTTATACTAATGGACTTGATTCATTATAATAAATATTGAGTATCAAATTTTCATTTCTCAAGACATGTAGTATTTATTTGTAATTTTTTTGTTAATTATATACTGCAATGAATACTGTATCATGAAAGACTTTATAATTAACATTCGAAGTTTTTATACTTTTAGCAATCTTCATTTCTCAGAAAATATACATATAATACTTTATTTGGCAGTCTCCATTTTAACATAAAAATTTTTATATTAAATATTACAAGTCTTTATATTGTATCACGTAACTGTTTGTCGCGTAGCGAAAAAAGCGAGAGGAGAACAAGAAGTGAGAAAAAATATATTAACTCTAAAACTAATTGCTTCAACGTAGATACTCTTGCAGTACTTGCCTCGCGTGCTGAGTCATGACAAATTGGCCTCTTGCTATATATAGTCTGATTTTGAGAAATCACACAAACAACAGATCATATCGTCTAGTCAGACTCCACTCACTTCCAACTTTTGACCCCACCATTTCATAATTCGGACAGAAGCAAAGATGAGGTTAGGTTTATTTTCTCCTTTATTTCAGGAACAATCAATCCTCTACTTTCAAGGAACATCACACAAATGATGAAATTTCTTCTTTTCTTTTCTTTTTTGTTTTCCAAAACCATAGATTGCTGCTGCTGCTTTCAATACAACTCGTCACAAGCAACCATAAACATACTATAACAAGCAACACCAAAATAACATGAAACAAACTAAAAATAAAATTTACATTCTAAGAAATACCAACAAATAAGATAATAGCTCACAATTATAACTTTATTGTTCACTTGATCAAAATACAAACCATACATCACTTATCTCAAACATAGTACATACGCAAATAAGTACACAATTTTGTTTTCTAAGAAACCTTACACAATTACTTCCTTCAATTTTTTACAACGCGAACTCATAAACCCCTTTTTTGGTCGCTTGATTAAAACCAAAAACCTTCACATCTTCCTTTTTCTTTTTTCTTTTTTTGTTTGCTAAACCATCATAATAAACCCACTCATCTTTCCTCTCTCAGGCAAGACATAACATCATAGGATCCTCAACCCTAATAAAACTAGCAGATATATAAGCAGGCTAATGATTAAAAATTCCATAGCCTGCTTAGATAAAGGGAATACTCGCCATTCCCATTACTTGATAAATCTGAAATTAGAGGGATGCCTCTAAAGATTTAAAGCCCTAATGAGCTACTAAAGGTAGTTCAATTTAAAAAGAAACTGAAAAGATAAGAACTGTACAGAGGGAATTATACCTAATAGAGAAATCACTCAATTTCATATTTCATCTCTCAGTTGATACCAATTCTTTCTCTCCTTTTTCCATGGCAGCCACTGGCGAAACTGGAGATAGTGGTGCCAATGAAGGGACATCAGTTGGTTTCTCTGCTTCGCCTTCTTTAGTATAACTGAAGTTCAGTTCTTTGTTAGCTGCGAGTGCCAGTAAAACTGACTCATCAAGCCCCTTTGTGGGTCCCAGACTACACCTATCTGGTGTGTGCTTAGCTAAAGCATCTTTAAACTTCTTAATCTGCAACAAACAAACAAATTAATTGTCAAACAAGTGTGATTGAATGCAGCACAAAAGTATAGGTTAACAGGTCATAAACTTACTGTTTGGAGAGTGCAGCTGAACCCACAAACCCGGCCTTGAGCTCCTCTAAAGAACAGGAAGAAAGGGAGAACATGCACATGCAGGCTGTAACACATTGATCTGTGCTTCTCATGATTAATTTGAAGAAATAGCACATCTGGGTTTGCCTCTGCAAGTTGACAAATCTGCCAAAAATAATTCATTTAACTGCTTGTCGCACTCCAATTTTGCGGTAAATTTAATAAAATTGCTGGACATAATCAACTAGCTAATACCTTTGGATGGAGAGTTTTGCAACCAGGGCAGCTTGGAGAGAAGAAATCGGTGACTACAAGTTTGTCACCAGCATTTCTAAGAGAATCAACCAAATCTTGAGTCGATTCGATTTCTCGCATGTTGGGTTTAAGCCCCTGCTCCCACCATCTCATGGATTTGGGTCCAAGTGTGAATCCCTTCTGAAATTTCAAAATAGGGTAAATTTTCAATCAACATTGCCAAACGCCTTAATTGACTATGGAAAGTTATAAAAAGCAGCTTTGAGCTTTTCTGTATCATTTAACCTTCAATAAAAGTTAACTTATACTTTATTTTACAATACCAGAAAAGACAAGTTCAATCACCAAATTTTGACCATAATCGATCAATTTAGACTCCATCTCAACAAAATATTTAGAGAACCCAGTTACCCGATTTAAGTTTGCAGAAATTTATTGAATGATTCCTCTATCTCTACAAAACGTCTAGTGAACCTAATTAGCCAATTTAATGTAACTTAATCGAGAAAACATAATCTAAAAATCCTTGTATCGGGCCTATTATTTTCTAATTTAATCTAGACCTGTTATTCTGAAATAAGAAAGTTAGAATTGATTTTCTTTTTATATGAATCAACAAAAAGTTTGAGAAATTAACATACCGGCACAGGTGAGGAGACCACAAAGGGCTTGAGAGGTCTACTTCTTTTCGCAGGGAAAACCAACCTTCCTTCGCTAAAACCGCTCTTGTGCGACGCATCCTTGAGTTCAATCGCGGAAGTTGGAACGAAAAAAGCGCAATAAACGCCTCCTTTCTTGTTCCGAACCCCCATGCGAGGCGCCACGAACCCACCCTTGAGACACACATCTGCCATGACTGATCAAACTCGAAGCTTCTGGTTCGATTTGGAGAGAGAGATGTTGAAAGTTGAAACTTTGAAACTTAGAGAGAGAAATAGGAAGAAGAAATGGGGAAAGCGAGTAAGGAGAGATTAAACGGAAATGGGGAATAAATAAAAAGGAGAGGGGATATAGGTAGTGGGGCCCAAGTTGGTTTATTCTGACAAGGAAAATAATAAGATAAGGATAAAACGGATTTTTTTTCATATTTCATGTGCTTGTAATCTGATCTCAGCCGTCTATTTTCTGATCTGACGGTACCATGTCAATCTACGTGGTTAAAAGTTTGTTGGGACGCGTGTTGGTTCGAGCTCCTTCCTATCCGAACTCCGAAGGTTAGGATTTAGGAACAGTTAGGATTCTCCTGTTTTATTATTATCAGATAAATAAAAGGATGAGGTCAGTCAGAGACCGAGGGCAAAATGGGAATTTTCTACACTGGAAAAAAACCCTAAGTCCCCTAACAGCGGCGAGAAACAGCGTGCAATCGTGGAGAAACGACACTGCGTCGTTGTGGGCCTCATTTCTGAGCAACTTTTTTTTTTCTTTTTTTTTTCTTTTTTGAGAGAATCATTTTGAGCAACTTTGTTTATAGAATTTGATTCCGGGCCCATTTGTTAGGTGGTGATCAGAAAATTACCTTTACATTTACTGAAGTAAAAAATATTTAACTATAGAATAGCCAATGAGCTGAGTTTTTGGAAAATTAATGTAAAGAGTTTAAATAAGATCAGATTAAATGTAATGATTTCTAATTTTTTTTTATAAATGATTGAGAATATTATTGTTAATGGTGCTTTTAAGTTTTTTTATTATTTTATTCTTTTGTCTGTATTTTTTTGTTTGAGGTCCACCGTAGAGTAGAAACCATCTTCAACTGAGGCGTAAGTAATGATTGCGTTCCTAATAAATTTATCTAGTGACGCAATTAACGATTGTGCTCCTGATTTCTCCTTCATACTTTTACCTTTGTATTATTTGTCACCTAACTTAACAATTTGGATTCGATTATTCTCTATCTTTAGAGTGCAATTATTACTTGTGCTCCGAATTGCGGATGATTTCTATTCTGAAGTGGATCTCAATCTCTCAGATAAAAGAAAAACAGACACAGACAAAAATAATAATATAATGAGAAGAATTTAAGAACGTATTAACCATAACACTCTTGACTATTTGTATTTTTTTTGAAATCGTGAATCATTATATGTAATTCGGTCTATTAAAATCTTTACAAAATTATTCGAGTTTTATTAACAAAAAAATTAATCATGCGTCAGCACTGACACTGCATCTAACAACACAATTTTTAATTTGATGAACATGTACTGTGTCTGTCAGTATGTCTGTTTGCTAGTGACGGTGGCGGATCTTGACGAATCCACCTACTTGCTTTACGCGTGCAATTAAAAAAGCACCATCGATTTGCATTTCTCGACTATCCTGATCGTTTTGATGATGCTAATTGGTATGTTTTATTATTGAATTGTTTATCGATTCCTAAAATAGTTATTTAACAGTCGATAAAATATCCGGTTGAAGAAGTTTTTGTCGGTGCAATTTTTTTTTTTTAAATAAGTAGGAATATCCTCACCATTTCATTTTCTTAAAAAACAAAGTGCAAGTTGCAACCTACATCTCTCCTATTTCACAGCTCCTAAACTACCTGTTAAAGCGTAATTAATCAGCTTCTATCTATGTCCCTCCAATATTACAACTAATTAATCATACACATAGTATCATACAAAAAAAAGGAAATCACATCAAAATATTATCATCTAATCCAAAATGCTGGGAGAAAAAAATGAAATTGTAACTATATATTTCATTTTTCCATCTAGTGCCTGCTAACCAGTGGCGGAGCCACGCAGCTTCAGGATGCAGTTAAACTCTCTTGAAAAAATAAATTCAAAAATGTCATATATATTAGAAAAAAATTTCAGAAATGACCATATATTTGAATTTTTTTTTTGCATAAATGACCATGTAAAATATTTTTTCTAGAAATAATCATCATTTCGAACTCCTGAAAAAATACCGTAAATCTTGAACCCCTGGCGAGAATCCTAAATCCGCCCCTGCTGCTAACTAATTAAAGTCATATGGTATCATCTAATCCCTTGTGATGTTTATGTTGTTAATACACTGATTAATATTATTAAGCTTTTGGGAACTTGCGAGATGCACGTCAGGTGTTTGATAGAAGTTCCATGTTGGATTCTGTTTCTTGTAATTCAATTTTAGCGGCGTATGTGTGGTTGGGTGATTTGAGCGAGTCGGTTTTTGGATTTTTAACAATATGCCCGAGAAGGAAAGGGATGTGTTTACCTCAAATTCTATGATTTCTTTATTTGGAAAGAGTAATACGGTGGAGGATGCAGAGAAGGTGTTCGATGAAATGGGTCACAAAGATGTTGTCTCCTAGAGCTGTTTGCTAAAATGAATAGCGAACATAGGTTAGTTAATGAGGCCGCAGGTGGTTACTATTCTCTCTGCATGTGCACAATTTGGGGTGATTAGACAAGGATAAATTCATCATGGGTTTATTATAAGGCTTGGTCTTGATGCTTATATTAACATTAAAAACGCACTAATGCACATGTACAGTAGTTATGAGGATGCTGAATCGGCAAAGAAAATCTTGAATTTAAGGGATTAGATGGTGCTAGTAATGGATCCGATTATACTAGATGGTACCAGCAATTAGAGGATCACATGGTACCAATTTTTTAAGGGATTAGATGGTACCAGCCATGGATTTACCATATGGTGCTAGTAATGGATCCGATTAGACAAAATGATTGTGTACTTATCGTCTATTTAGTTATGATAGCTTTGTTACCAAGTACCAACATAAAAGGACCTTATAAATTGTCTTGAACTGTTATACTCAGGTACCAAGTAACTCGATCTCCATTTGTGATCTCAAATAAAATTAGGAGGCTGAGACCTCCATCTTTTCTTCAGACAAAAAAGAAAAACATAGGACCTAAGAACATACATTTTTCTTTAAAATGTTTAACATTTAGCAAATGTCCTAAAAATTAATAAAGAGGCAACATTTCAATCATCAATTTTATTCAATTTTGTTCAGCTGACTTGGCTGTTGCTCCTGAGCATATGCAAGTTGCTTCCTTGACATGGTTTACACTTGCATAGCCACCCAATAGTGAAGAGCCCTGAAAACGACTAGTACCTATAATTGCAGCTTTCCCCATCAACTCACGTTCTCATAAAGCTATCCATATTTTAAACTTAAACCACAAATATCTTATGCATTAGAAAGAATTACTCTAAGGCTTGAGTATAAAAAGTAAGTGATCATAAGATTTTTGTTTTTCCTTTTTTGAAGTTAGGTAGGGAGAGTTAACTTTGTGAATTTTAAATTAAAATGTATTTCTGTCATTCTGTGTCACAACATAGAAGGAATTAACGCGCCAGAAAATTTCCGCTTCTATATATAATTGGTACCAAGTACCAACCCATATAGACGCAAAAACTAATGCCAATTAAAGAATTCACGTCAATTTGACATGTGATACAGTAATGCATCAGCCAAATTGCCTAAGATTAAGTTAACGTAACAACTTGCAAGGAACCACATAATATTGGTTTTCTCTGCAGACACTATTGTACATTAATGAGTTGCATAATTAGATATCAGTGAAGTTAGTTTCTACAATCAGCAAATGTAGGATAATTAATTAAAATGACAAAAACAACACATTTAACATGCAACACGAAATAGTTTACAAGGAGTACCTTTCTCACCAATAAACACCGAGCAGATCGGTTACAGCCCCATTGATTTTTGTATTGTTAAACCAGTGTCGGTTTTCTCCCCCTAAAAGAACTCGTAGTTCTTTACAAGTCGTGGAAGCAGACAATTGCAAGTTCAAAATGCCATGAACCCCACAGAATCAGGTTATTTGAAGCATCAGCTCACAGAATCAACACTTCTCTTTGGATTTGATCTCACATGAACTGATATTATCATTTCAGAACCATGTGACTTAGGTGGCTTTGTTAGTAGCAGGATTACGACCAAATTGGATAATAATTGGTTTGCCTTTGAATACATACCCATTCACCAAATTCTGCAAAAAGTAAGAATAAAGTAATCATTATGACTAATCAAACTAATTATCAAAGCTCAGTCCACTAGAATGTCTCTGGTGCAGCTGCTGTTGCAAATAATACCAAACCATTTAGAAAAAAACCAAGGGTTGTTGACATGCAACAAAACTGCTTCTAACAAGTTCATACAAACAACCTTAACGGTGTTCAATATCTTTTTCTTGACTTAAAAAGTTCCAATTCCTGTTTTGGCCTTTTGGAGATGGAACGTGCATCTAGTCAAAAGGGATTCTAAATGCTGATAGCAATAATGAGAATATGTGAATTAATGGGCATGTGTAGGAGATCATCGGGCCTTTTTCTTGTTTTGCAAAACAAAAAACTCTTCGGGCTTGTTTGGAAGGGATGATAGATATATGGAACTGCGTTGGATTGTGTGCTGAAAGGAATTGGAATAGCATTATAGCACTGAGTTGTGGGAACACAGAGGAGGAATTTAGTTCAAGATGTGCAGCCAAACCCTAAATTCTGCAATTTACTCCCAAGCCCAACTGGATGGAATAGACTGTCCAACGTTTTTTTTTTGGGTTGTGTGCATGTGCAAGTGGGGTGAGGGGTGGTGGTGTAGTGCCCCAGCCAGTATGGGTACAATTCCTCCCTTCTACTATTCCATGCTTGTCAAACACAGATTGGCACATTGCAGAAATGACTCTACTATTTGAGGCTTTCCTATGCCCCGTTCCTTTGTAATGCTGATTCTGTAACAATACCAGTGCACACTCAGCGAGTTCAATAGATGGAAAAGTCACAAATGCTTGGCCACGCATTCTTCCTTCCTATTACAACAATTCAACCAATTACTGCATTGTAATTAATTTAAATTTCATAAGAAAGAACTGAAAGAAATAATTTAAAAGCATCTCCAAGAAAAACCTGCATTAGCTTGATACTCAATCCAGATCTAGCAGCCTCATGACTCCCAAAAAGTGAACCTGTCAACAAATTTTATACCACAGACATAGTGAAATAGAACACAATAAGTGCTGATAATATGAACTAAATAAATATAACAGTCAAATTTACCAAAGATAAAGTAGAAATCTTCTGAAACCACATCCTTAGCCAAATTTTTTATGTATAGAACACTAGATGGACCTCCTGGCGTGTAATTCTGCAAAACACAAACAATTATTTTATGTAAAACACAAATGATTTTAGTAAACAGTTAGACAACTTTTTAAAAAGACACCAGCTCATTACAATAAAATATGGCGATATTAAATTGCCTAAATATGCATATCACATACCTTAAACATTGGTAGAGATAATATTTCCTCAGGTGCCATCTTTCCCTTTTCAATTTCATCTGCACTTGCAAACTGTTTTTCTGTAATCACCTCTTTTTCCTTCACATCTGTACTTTCTTCTTTTTCAACTGCATCTTTATTCTCTTCTCCAGCCTTTTGACGTACAGGCTTAGAAGCAATTTTTATCTGAAAAATGAAGAACCACACCAAATATTAATAAATTAAGAGATCCTGTCTTGCATGCAAAACAAGCTACAATTAATTGCAAAGACACCTACAAGTTCAAGAATATTTTTTTTCTTTAAAACACAGCAACTAATAATTCAAAAGACAACATAAATTATGTTCGTAAGACACTTATTTGGAAAGTACAGTTCCATTTACATGAAATAAACCAATAAATCTCCCCATTTGACCATTATTGGACATGTCCATTCCTCTTAGAATCATCTCTTGAGGAATGTGCACTTCTTTTCTTCCCCATTTATTGAGGAACGTAAACTTCTTTTATTCCTCATTTAACAAACAGCTAAACTTTTAAAGACACAAAACATACAATGAAAAGAACTACAAAAGCAGTTATCAAATTGGGGTATGGGTAATACTTAAAAGTTGAAGTTTGGACATAAATGATCCAAAACTATAAAGCAGTTATCATAGTATATTATATAATTAACAAGAAATGGTCAAATATAAATTTTCTTGCAACTAGTGCCAAAACTAATATTTTTCCTGAGAAGTTTACAAAAGACCCCATCAAAGAATTGCTACAGAAGCTCGAAAAATAAAGGTCCAAACTGGCATACATCTACATACCCTTGATCACCATCATTACTGAAACCTTACAAGTAACAATAACTATGTTTCGGCGACAGAAAAAAATTATAAAAAAATTTGTTTCAAGATTCATCACATAATATTGCATGTAATGACAAACCAGAAAATAAATCCAATTTTCATAAGCTTTATATCCAATGATTCAATTGTCAAATATTGTTCTTCATCCTTCAATAATAATAACACCAACAAAGAGCTATCTGATGCTTTTGATATGTTTTTAAATTATTTCAACAATCAACAATCTGGGGTTTTTGTTTGTACTTTTGACGACATCGGCAATTTTATTGCCTTCTCTATATCTGGCACACGCTTTGTTGTGCACATGTGTCTCAAGGAAAAACTAGAGTTTTGATGAAAAACCTGGAGCACATGGGTATTCTTTTTTATGACAGGGAGTTCTTTTGGAACTGCAACAGCTTTCAACCCAACTGATTCAAGGGCCACTGTCTTGTCAACTGCTGGGCCAACAATCACTTCTCTTTTCACTTTCTTCCTCTTCCTTTCCTCATCTTCCTACAAATTGTTATTAACAGATACCAACTTGTTTAGAAAATAATGAAATGTTTTTGGTATGAATTAGATTCACATTTTGCAAATAGCAAGAATCGCTTTGCATATTCGCAAACTAACACTCACTTTTTAAACCTACAAATGGAAGAGAAGAACGAAACATGAACTACTAACAATTGTAACCACATTTGAAAAAAAAGATCTTGTGTTCAAGGGAGCCCATATTTTTGTTTGGCGAAGCTCTATTTTAAGTAGATTTTATTACACTAATAAACAACAAATTGTCGTCGGAGACTTATATGTACAAAAAAATATCGTGTTAAGACCAGTTTAGCTATTATTTAACTTGATGATCATAAAATCTTAATTTTAAATAAGAAAAGAACTCCAACATTTTAAGTAAAATACATATGATAAACATATCATGCATATCACAATCTTGAGATTTGGCAAATGTTTTACCACTCGTCAAACAATTTGGACGCCTCAAAGGTCTGGGTTTTGAAACATAAGACGTGGAATTATCAATACCCAAGTTTTATTAAGATGTAGGATATCTCTATTTCTAATGGCCTGATTTGCAAATTTTTTTTTTGGTCTTCTTTGAATGATTTGAGAATTATAGTCAACAAATTTCAAATAATCCCATCCTCAAGTGATAGCATCCCGAGAATGGGTTCAGTTAGAAAAAGAACCAGATCATAAAGCCGAGAGAGAAAGAAAGACTGTACATCAGAGGATTCAATCTCAGACTCATCACTAGAGAGATCAGCTGTTGGTAGCTTTTCTTGAGGCAGCGGCGGCGGCGGTGGTGCTGGGGCTGCCACAGGAGGTGGTAGGGGTGGGGTTGGTAAAGCCATGCGAAATGGTGCTGGTATGTTCATTTTGTTCATCAAATGCAGCACCTAATAAAAGAGAAGGCTCACTAAATTACTTGTACCAATAACAGACCAGGCTTCATAGTTTTCCAGTCCAGCCAGCCTGCCTTAATAAGTTTGCAACAGTAGACCCCTTATGAAACAAAAGCAAGTTGTCTGTTTGTACAGTGATTTGTGCAATTCAATTTTCCGTTTCCTTCTGAATCCATCTGGTGGATGCTATAGTTCCAAAATTTAGTTTAAGGAGTGCTAATAACAAATCTGACACAACTAATAAGGTACATAATCAAACCTGAGTATAAAAACGAGGAACAGCTATCAAGGCATTAACGATGTTCGTCAGAATATTTCCATCAGGAGGGGGGTACTGGTACCTGAATATATCCCAATTAGTACCACATATCAACAGTCGAACAAATGCAAAAGATACATGTATGACTTACTCGAGATGGGGAGGAAAGGGGTAGTCAACTCCAAGTGTAGGAGCAATTGGCTCAGATCCAGCCTTCAATTTGCTCTGAATTGTAGAAGCCTCATTTTGCACCGGCCGTGAAGCAGATGTCTCCTTAGTTGTTTCATCTTGACCATTTTTACTCATCTTACTGACCCTTTCAACAACTAATACTTTACCGAGGAATCTCAACCTGTAAAATGAGGATTCATTTTACACTGTTATGCTTAGTGACTGTAAACCAATTAACCCTAGATCAAACAGGGAATAGCACAATTGAAATTCCATTTAACCCAACTATAACATCAACCTATAATAAAGAGACCATATTGCATTTGATAGAGAATCACCTGTTCAATTGAGACTGTGCATGATTTGCTGTTGCCTCGTCCTTAAAATCTACAAATGCACAATTTCTCAACCTACCAGAAAAACAATTAAAAATATGGTCAAAATTACAGGAATGATAGAATATATAGACCAAAATACATACAGAAACTATAAGAAAATCATCCCATTGTTTGTATATTGCGCAAACAGCATTAGATCAGACATACGAAGTGCCCTGAGAGAGAAAGAGAGAGAGAGAGAGAGAGAGTTTACTTTCCTCCAGCACAAGGTCGTACAGAGGAGGCACCGTAGTGGGAGAAGAGGCGAGCGAGCATCTCTTGTGTCATCCCCTCCGGAAGGTGCTTCACCAGAAGAGTCGCCGCTGGGGTTGCGGTCTCCGGCAGCGGAGGCGCAGGCTGATGTGGCAGACTTGAATATGGGGGTGGGTATGATGCCATATTTCCTAGGTTTTCTTTTTCTCACTCATACAAGGGTTTAATGAATCAGGGGAGGAGACAGACCAAAGGGCAATAATGGCCAATGGGGTCCGAATCTGCTATTATTTTGTGCAAAAAAAGAGTGCTCTATTATTTCGATATTATTTCGATCTGAACTGTTCAATTAAAATTATACGGATCAGATCGCTCACAAATTTGACTGAAGAGACTGGCCGTAAAAAATCTCATTATTTATTTGAATTTCAACGGATGAGATTTAAATAATAGAGCTTATTTTTCTTTTAAGAAAAGTAAGTGATGTGAATCCTGGCCAATGAGGTTTTTCCTTCCGACTGACTTTTAGAACATCTTGATCTCTGAAATTCTTTGAGTTTCTAAATGATTGTCACATTAATTTTAGAAATTTAATTTTTTCTTTAGTTTCTAAACTCTCCTTTTCTAAAACTGAAAAGTTAAAGTTTCTAAATTACCAGTCAGCAAATTTTATCAATATTATGGGAGACCGGTCAATTTTAACCAACGACTAAGTCACGTCAGATTTTGTTAAATAAAAAACTCTTGAGCAAAATTTCTCAATAAAAAACTCATCTACATCTCTAAATTTTATTTAGAAACTGACATGTCAGATTAGAAACTCCAATAATTTCAGAAATAAAAATGCTCTTCGAATCTTATGTTAGTGACGGAGAGGAAAACTACGGTGTACGGTATAATTTGACACGCTGCAATCGTATCAAATGTAATCCTTTAAATGTCACATCAATAAATAATTTGACAATTAGAAACAAAAAAGAAATATTATTTTGAAATAATGCAAAATGAAAACAACTTAGTTTAATTAAGTACATAAAATCTTAGTTTCGTCAATTGCTGTTTCTTTTGACATTTTGAGTTTCACTCATCTTGAAAACTAATATATACATTCTTTTTTTTAAGAAAAAAATGAGAGGTCAAGCCTCCCAAATTTTATATATAATCACATAAATGTGATGATTTGGATTACAGAGAAAAAATGATAGAAATACACGAAACAAAAAAAACACGAACGAAAAACACGAAACAAAAGAAATTAAGAAATAATTACACAGCACAACACAAATAAAGTCTAGATTTTGAGAAGATAGAGAGATTCTTCTCAATCACTGTCGGACTCCCAAGATCTACACCGCTCCTCGCGGTCTGCACCGCCCAGTGCGGCCCACCGCCGTCGTTGGCGGCCTTCCATCATCAGATGTCTTGGGTACACCTCAGTTACCAGCACCTCACGGATCTCCGGCGTTAGTTGCCGAACAATCTTGTCTGGTTGTGCTTGTAGGTGCTCGCACCTCCTAATGGCCCCGTTTGATGTAAGGAGTCGCTATCCGTCAGTGTGGATCTCTTTCGGTTAGGACTAGGGTTTAGATCTCCTCACAACCGCCTCTTAGACTTGGAGCTTGGTACCGCCTCTGTTGAGGAGAACTCCATCAGATGATGCTGAGGGGAAGAGGGGGAAAAGGAAAAGAGGGGTGGAGTGTGAGGCCGAGTCGAAAGTAAGAGGCAGCTATTGGGAGGAACCGGTGGTTTGGTTTCCCTCCTCTTATCCTCGACGGCAGAGGACTTCGAGCAAAAATAGGTCAAATCGGAGTTAGAAGTGGCCACTGGAGAACTTGCTGAGCGGTTCCCTCTTCTCTTTCTTTTCCGGCGACTAGTTACTCTCGGCTTTGGTGGTAGAAGAGAAAAGACGGAGAGGAGGTGAAGGAAAGGGGAAAGGAAGAAGAGGATAGAAGGAAGAGGCGGAAGGAGGCTGACGGATTGTTCTAGTGGCCGACGACGCAACCTCCCCCACCTAGATTTAGGATTTTGTTTCCCTCACTTTTTCCTTTTCTTTTTTCTCTCTCGCGGGACTCCGCTCACACAACTAATGTCTTGTTCTTCGATGTCTTTCTAGCAAGTTGATTTGATCCGATTAATATATACATTCTTAGTTGTTTGTTATGAAGGTCATGATTAAATATATATATCGGTCCTATTTTAATTGCTTCTCTTTGTATAAATTATTGAGAGATCGAATTGCTGGAAGAAATATGAGATGTGAACTTTTACAATGTCATCAGCCTTTAAGATACTTTAAATGCGTAGATAGAAACAATTGAAAATAATGATGCAAAATGAGAAACAAAAGACAAGTAGGAAAGGTGTTATTAAATTAAACAAAAGACAAGATACTTTAAAAACAAATTAATGATGCAAAGGACTTTAAACAAACACACTATATATAAGAACAAAATTAATGATTAGGTTTTACAAATAGATTACTCTATATTTTTTCCTTTAGTTTTCCCAAATCTATTTGTGATTTTGTGTAGGAGTAAAACATGTATTCAGTTTTATTTTAAAAAAGAAAAATGTTCAACAAATTTCCGCATCGATCCCATCATCGATCACTACTGGACGCGTCCAACTGAGTTCCGACGAAAAATTATTTTACTTATGATGCATGTTGTTTTCGTTATTATGCATGTTGTTTTGTTATTGTGCATCTAATAACATGCATAACAGTTCAAATACTTATGATTTATATTATGCATGTTATGTTTATTATGTTTATTTTGTTCTACTTATGATTTATTATGTTTTCGTTATTATGCATGTTGTTTTTATTATTATGCATGTTATTTTGTTATTTTGCATGTTAATTTGATGCAAACTAACAAAAATAATATGCATAATAACCAAAATAGCATGCATCATAACTAGAACAATTTTCAAAATAAATGCAACTGATTCGCATCGATGAGCGTAGCGACTTTCGTTTTCAGTGGAGCGTCCAGTCTATTATATGCATAATAACAAAAACAACATGCATAATACAAAAATTCAACATGCATCATACACAAACAACATGCAAACTAAACTAAACTGAACCTGTCCTGTTAGGATCGATAATGAAGTACTCGAAGAATAAATACTTCTCGTAGTAGGCTATAATGTTTTGTGGAGTTTTCATGAAAGTTTACCCATAAATGAAGTACTCGGATCAGAAACACTTTTCGTAATACGATATGATGCTTTGTGGTGTTTTCTTGAAAGGTTATCACCCATAAATGAAGTAATATGAACTCAAATACTTTTCGTGATAGAATAAGATGCTTTGTGGTGTTTTCTTGAATGGTTACAATTCATAAATGAAGTAATCATATCAGAAATACTTTTCATAGTAGGATAGAATATTTTTTGGTGTTTTCTAGACAGGTTACCGCCAATAAGTAAAGTATCCAAACATGAAGTACTTATAATAACATTCTATGATTCTTCATGGTAGTTTAGTGAATGGCTACCACACTTAAATGAAGTACTGCAAGAAGAAACACTTCTTGTATTAGGCTATGATGATTTCTGGACTTTTCTTTTAATGTTCCCACCCATAAATGAAATAATCAGATCTGAAACACTTCTCGTAGTAGGATAAGATAATTTGTGGTGTTTTCTTTGATGGTTACCACCCATAAATGAATACTCAGACAAGAAACACTTCTGGTAGTAAGATAAGATACTTTGTGATGTTTTATTGATTATTTACCGCCCATATATGATGTCCTCGAACATGAAGCACATATAATGATATTCTATGCTTCTTCGTGGAGTTTAGTGAATGGTTACCACCATTAAATGAAGTACTTAAAGAAGAAATTCTTCTCGTAGTAGGCTATGAGTCATTGTGGAGTTTTGTTGAAACTTTACCACCCATAAATGAAGTAATCTGATATGAAATACTTCTCGTAGTAGGATAAGAAGCTTTGTGGTGTTTTCTTGAATGGTTACACCCATAAAAGAAGTACTTTGATTAGAAACACTTCTCGTAGTAGGATAAGATGCTTTGTGGTGTTTTCTAAACTGATTACCGCCCATAAATGAAGTACCCGAACATGAAGCACTTAGAGTGGTATTTCATACTACTTTGTGGTAGTTTAGTGAATGACTACAACACTTGAATGAAGTACTCTAAGAAGAAACACTTCTTGTATTAGGTTACGATGCTTTGCGAGTTTTCAACAAATGTTTCCACCCATAAATAGAGTAATCAGATCTGAAACAATTCTCGTAGTAGGATACAATAATTTGTGGTGTTTTCTTTAATAGTTACCACCCATAAATGAAGTACTCAGATAAGAAACACTTCTCGTAGTAGGATAAGATGCTTTGTGGGGATTTTCTTGATTGTTTGCCGCCCATAAATGAGGTACCCGGATATGAAGCACATATATTGGTATTTTGTGCTTCTTCGTGGTGTTTTACTGAATGGTTACCACCATTAAATGAAGTACTCGAAGAAGAAATACTTCTCGTAGTATGCTTTGATGCTTTGTGAAGTTTTCTTGAAATGCTACCACCCATAAATGAAGTAATCTGAACTGAAATACTTCTCGTGGTAGGATACGATGCTTTGTGGTATTTTCTTGAATGGTTACAACCCATCAATGAAGTATTCTGATTAGAAACATTTCTCGTAGTAGGATAAGATGCTTTTTGGTGTTTTCTAGACTGATTACCGCCCATAAATGAAGTACTCGAACATGAAGTACTTAGAGTGATATTCTATGCTTCTTATGGTAGTTTAGTGAATGACTACCACACTTAAATGAAGTAGTCTAAGAAGAAACACTTCTTGTATTAGGCTATGGTGCTTTTTGGAGTTTTCTTCAAATGTTCCCACCCAGAAATGAAGTAATCATATCTGAAACAATTCTCGTAGTATGATAATATAATTTGTGGTGTTTTCTTTAATGGTTACCACCCATAATTGAAGTACTCAAATAAGAAATACTTCTCGTAGTAGGATAAGATGTCTTGTGGTGTTTTCTTGATTGTTTACCGCCCATAAACAAGGTACTCGAACATGAAGCACATAAAGTTGTATTATATGCTTCTTCGTGGTGTTTTAGTGAATGGTTACCACCGTTAAATGAAGTATTCGGAGAAGAAATACTTCTCGTAATAGGTTATGAGACTTTGTAGAGTTTTCTTGAAATGTTACCACCCATAAATGAAGTAATCTGATTTGAAATACTTCTCGTAGTAGGATAAGATGTTTTGTTGTGTTTTCTTGAATGTTTATAATCCATAAATGAAGTACTCTTATCAGAAACACTTCTCGTAATAGGATATGATGTTTTGTGGTGTTTTCTTCAATGGTTACAACCCATATATGAAGTACTCTGATCAGAATCACTTCTCGTAGTTGGATAAGATGCTTTGTGGTGTTTTCTTGAATGGTTACAACCCATAAATGAAGTACTCTGATCAAAACACTTTTCATGATAGGATAAGATGCTTTGTGGTGTTTTCTTGAATGGTTACAACCCATAAATGAAGTACTCTCATCAGAATCGCTCTCGTAGTAGGATGAGATGATTTGTGGTGTTTTCATGAAAGTTTACCCCTAAAATTAGAGTTGAAACCATCTCCAAACAAGTCTGAATGACTCGCATGCGTGCAGGTTGGATCCCTAAGGGCGTCTGTGAAATGGGCAACCCAAGCAGCCAAACAAACAGAGGAACCTCCTCCCAATAAACTCAAGTAAAACTCATATACCCTCCTCAAAACCTAGGGGACAAAATGCTGGCCATCAAAACGCAACTGAGACATATCCTCTCGTTGAAATTTAACCTCCCGATAATGAGCGTCGAAAATCGGTCAAACCATCAATCTCCAAAAGAGTGGGAGTCAACTCTATCCCATCCAAAATCAAGGCGTTGGTTGGATAGTCCAACGACCCGCAAAGGCACGGAAGACTGGATCAAGGTGTTTATACTCAAACAAAGAAAGAAAAACAGAACGGTACAAACCAGTCACCTCCAAACAGCACCTCTGCCTAATTAAAATGAAACGTGTCCAATCAATCTGGCCGGACATTGCCTCCAAAGAATAGCCACCAAAACTTGCGGCCGCCTCCCAACAAAAATCCAAACTGGAGACCATCCAGGCATCCAAAAGCCGATCCTGTAAAATGACAAGCGTGTCCTTGAGAAGACGAAGAAATAACATCTCATGAGTCGTATCGTGATGTGCCCGAACCACGCGATCGTGATCTAGGTGAACCTCACCTACAACCATCCTCATGACCGGGGTCAATGCGTCAGCATTACTAGATGGGTCAAAATCGGCCTCTCTAATGCTTCTTCGTGGTGTTTTAGTGAATGATTACTCATCTTAATGAAGTACTCGAAGAATAAACACTTCTCGTAGTAGGCTATAATGTTTTGTGGAGTTTTCATGAAAGTTTACCCATAAATGAAGTACTCGGATCAGAAACACTTCTCGTGGTACGGTGTGATGCTTTGTGGTGTTTTCTTGAAAGGTTACCATCCATAAATGAAGTATTCTATTCAGAAACACTTCTCGTAGTAGAAAAAGATGCTTTGTGGTATTTTTCTTGAATGGTTACAACCCATAAATGAAGTACTTAGATCAGAAACACTTTTCGTAGTAGGATAAGATGTTTTGTGGGGTTTTCTAGACTGGTTACCGGCCATAAATAAAGTATCTGAACATGAAGCACTTATAATAACATTCTATGCTTCTTCATGATAGTTTAGTGAATGGCTACCACACTTAAATGAAGTACTCCAAGAAGAAACACTTCTTGTATTAGGCTATGATGTTTTGTGGAGTTTTCTTTTAATGTTCCCACCCATAAATGAAGTAATCAGATATGAAACACTTCTCGTAGTAGGATAAGATAATTTGTGGTGTTTTCTTTAATGATTACCACCCATAAATGATGTACGCATACAAGAAACACTTCTGATAATAAGATAAGTTACTTTGTGATGTTTTATTGATTATTTACTGCCCATATATGATGTCCTCGGACATGAAGCACATAGAGTGGTATTCTATGCTTCTTCGTGGAGTTTAGTAAATGGTTAATACAATTAAATGAAGTACTTAAAGAAGAAATTCTTCTCGTAGTAGGCTATGAGGCTTTGTGGAGTTTTGTTGAAACTTTACCACCCATAAGAAGTAATCTGATCTGAAACATTTCTCGTAGAAGGATAAGAAGCTTTGTGGTGTTTTCTTGAATGTTTACAACCCAAAAATGAAGTACTCTGAATAGAAACACTTCTCATAGTAGGATAAGATGCTATGGGGTGTTTTCTAAACTGATTACCTCCCGTAAATGAAGTACCCGAACATGAAGCACTCAGAGTGGTATTCCATGCTACTTCGTGGTAGTTTAGTGAATGGCTACAACACTTGAATGAAGTACCCCAAGAAGAAACACTTCTTGTATTAGGCTACGATGCTTTGGGAGTTTTCTTCAAATGTTTCCACTCATAAATGAAGTAATTAGATCTGAAACAATTCCCGTAGTAAGACAATAATTTGTGGTGTTTTCTTTAATGATTACCACTCATAAATGAAGTACTCAGATAAGAAACACTTCTCGTAGTAGGATAAGATGCTTTGTGGGGATTTTCTTAATTGTTTGCTGCCCATAAATGAGGTACTCGGATATGAAGCACATATAGTGATATTATATGCTTCTTCGTGGTGTGTTTTAGTGAATGGTTACCACCATTAAAGGAAGTACTCGAAGAAGAAATACTTCTCGTAGTAGGCTTTGATGGTTTGTGGAGTTTTCTTGAAATGCTACCACTCATAAATGAAGTAATCTGAACTGAAATACTTCTCGTAGTAGGATAAGATGATTTGTGGTGTTTTCTTGAATGGTTACAACCCATAAATTAAGTATTCTGATTCGAAACATTTCTCGTAGTAGGATAAGATTCTTTTTGGTGTTTTCTAGACTGATTACCGCCCATAAAAGAAGTACTCGAACATGGAACACTTAGAGTGGTATTCTACGCTTCTTCATGGTAATTTAGTGAATGGTTACTACACTTAAATGAAGTAGCCCAAGAAGAAACACTTCTTGTATTAGGCTATGATGCTTTGTGGAGTTTTCTTTAATTGTTCCCACCCAAAAATGAAGTTATCATATATGAAACAATTATCGTAGTAGGATAAGATAATTTGTGGTTTTTTCTTTAATGGCTACCACCCATAATTGAAGTACTCAGATAAGAAATACTTCTCGTAGTAGGATAAGATGCCTTGTGGTGTTTTCTTGTTTGTTTATCGCCCAAAAACGAGGTACTCGGACATGAAGCACATTGAGTTGTATTTTATGCTTCTTCGTGGTGTTTTAGTGAATGATTACCACCATTAAATAAAGTACACGAAGAAGAAATACTTCTCGTAGTAGGCTACGAGGCTTTGTGGAGTTTTATTGAAACGTTACCACCCATAATGAAGTAATCTGATCTGAAACACTTTTCGTAGTAGGATAAGATGCTTTGTGCTATTTTCTTGAATGTTTACAACCCATAAATAAAGTACTCTGATTAGAAACAATTCTTGTAGTAGGATAAGATGTTTTGTGGTGTTTTCTTGAATGTTTACAACCCATAAATGAAGTAGTATGATCAGAATCACTTCTCGTAGTAGGATAAGATGTTTTGTGTTGTTTTCTTGAATGTTTACAACCCAAAAATGAAGTACTCTGATCAGAAACACTTCTCTTAGTATGCTAAGATGCTTTGTGGTGTTTTTTTGAATGGTTACAATCCATTAATGAAGTACTCTAATCAGAATCACTTCTAGTAGTACGATAAGATGCTTTGTAGTATTTTCTAGACTGATTACCGCCCATAAATGAAGTACCCGAACATGAAGCACTTAAGAGGCACTTAAGAGTGTTTTCTTTGTAGTGCTTTCTAGGCTATGATGCTTTGTGGAATTTTTTTCAAATGTTCTCATCCGTAAATGAAGTAATCAGATATGAAACACTTCTCGTAGTAGTTGGATAAAATGCTTTGTGGTATTTTCTTTAATGGTTACCGTCCTTAAATGAAGTACTCAGTCATGAAGCACCTAGGGTGGTAATCTTTGCTCCTTCGTGGTGTTTTAGTGAAAGGTTACCACCCTTAAATTAAGTATTTGAAGAACAAACACTTCTCGTAGTTGGTTATGATGCTTTATGAGATTTTCTTGAAACGATACCACCCATAAATGAAGTAATCTGATCTGAAACACTTCCGTAGTAGGATAAGATGAGTTGTGGTGTTTTCTTGATTTTTAACCACTCATAAATGAAGTACTCAAACGTAAAGCACATATAGTTGTATTCTATGTCTCTTCAGTGATGATTTAGTGAATGATTACAACACTTAAATGAACTACTTGGAGAAGAAACTCTTCTCGTAGTAAGATATGATGCTGTGTGGAGTTGTCTTGATAGACTACCACTCATAAATGAAGTACTCTAATTAGAAACACTTATCATAGTACGATTAGATGCTTTGTGGTGTTTTCTTTAATGGTTACCACCATTAAATGAAGTACTCGAAGAATTCACTTCTCATTGTAGGCAATGAGGCTTTGTGTAGTTGTCTTGAAACGTTACCACCCATAAATTAAGTACTCAGATAAGAAACACTTCTCGTAGTAAAATATGATGCTTTGTGATGTTTTCTTGATTGTTTACGGCCCATAAATTATGTACTCGGACATGAAGTACATATAGTGGTATTTTATGCTTCTTCGTGGTGTTTTAGTGAATGGACCATTAAATGAAGTACTCGAAGAAGAAATACTTCTCATAGTATGTTATGAGACTTTGTAGAGTTTTCTTGAAATGCTACCACCCATAAATGAAGTAATTTGAACTAAAATACTTCTCGTAGTAGAATAAGATGCTTTGTGGTGTTTTCTTGAATGGTTACAACCCATAAATGATTTACCCTGATCAGAAATACTTCTCGGAGTAGGACAAGATTTGTGGTGTTTTCTAGACTGATGAACATGAAGCACTTAGAGTGGTATTCTATGCTTCTTCGTGGTAGTTTAGTGAATGACTACCACACTTAAATGAAGTAGTCCAAGAAGAAACACTTCTTGTATTAGGCTATGATGCTTTGTGGAGTTTTCTTCAAATGTTTCCACCCAGAAATGAATTAATCGTATCTAAAACACTTCTCGTAGTAGGATAAGATGTTTTGTGGTATTTTCTTTAAATGTTATCACCCATAAATGAAGTACTCAGATAAGAAACACTTCTCGTAGTAGGATGTGATGCTTTGTGGTGTTTTCTTGAATGTTTACAACCCATAAATGAAGTACGCAGATCATAAACACTTTTCGTAGTAGGCTAAGATGCTTTGTGGTGTTTTCTTGAATGATTACAACCCATAAATGAAGTACTCTAATCAGAATACTTCTTATAGTGTTTTCTAAACTGATTACCGAACATGAAGCACTTAGAGTGATATTCTATTCTTCTTCGTGGTAGTTTAGTTAATGGCTACCACACTTAAATGAAATACTCCAAGAAGAAACACTTCTAGTATTAGGCTATGATGATTTGTAGAGTTTTCTTCAAATGTTCCCATCCATAAATGAAGTAATCAGATCTGAAACACTTCTTGTAGTAGGATAAAATGCTTTGTGGTATTTTTTTTAATAGTTACCACCCTTAAATGAAGTATTCGGATATGAACCACCTAGGGTGGTAATCTTTGCTCCTTCGTGGTATTTTAGTGAAAGGTTACCACCCTTAAATGAAGTATTTGAAGAACAAACACTTCTCGTAGTTGGCTATGATGCTTTGTAAAATTTTCTTGAAACATTACCATCCATAAATGAAGTAATCTGATCTGAAATACTTCTCGTAGTAGGATAAGATAATTTGTTGTGTTTTCTTTAATGGTTACCAACCATAAATGAAGTACTCAGACAAGAAACACTTCTGGTAGTAAGATAAGATGCTTTGTGATGTTTTCTTGATTGTTTACTGCCCATATATGATGTACTCGAATATGAAGCACATAGAGTGATATTCTATGCTTCTCCGTGGGGTTTAGTGAATGTTTACCACCATTAAATGAAGTACTCAAAGAATAAATACTTCTCGTGGTAGGCTATGAGGTTTTGTGGAGTTTTGTTGAAACTTTACCACCCATAAAAGAAGTAATCTGATCTGAAATACTTCTCATAGTAGGATAATATGCTTTGTGGTGTTTTCTTAAATGGTTACAACCCATAAATGAAGTACTCTGATCAGAAACACTTCTCATAGTAGGACAATATGCTTTGTGGTGTTTTCTAGACTGATTAACGTTCATAAATGAAGTACTCAAACATGAAACACTTAGAGTGGTATTCTATGCTTTTTCGCGGTAGTTTAGCGAATGCCTACCACACTTAAATGAAGTAGTCCAAGAAGAAACGCTTCTTGTATTAGCCTATAATGTTTTGTGAAGTTTTCTTCAAATGTTCCCACCCAGAAATGAAGTAATCATATCTGAAACAATTCTTGTAGTAGGATAAGATAATTTGTGGTGTTTTCTTTAATGGTTACCACCCATAAATGAAGTACTCTGATAAGAAACACTTCTCGTAGTAGGATAAGATGCTTTGTGGTATTTTCTTGATTGTTTAGGTACTCGGACATGAAGCACATAGAGTTATATTCAATTCTTCTTCATGATGTTTTAGTGAATGGTTACAGCCATTAAATGAAGTACACGAAGAACAAATACTTCTCGTAGTAGGCTATGATGCTTTGTGGAGTCTTTTGAAACATTACCACTCATAAATGAAGTAATCTGGTCTGAATCACTTCTCGTAGTAGGATAAGATGATTTGTGGTGTTTTCTTGATTGTTTACCACCCATCAAAGAAGTACTCAGATGTGAAACACATATTGTATTTTATGTTTCTTCGTGATGATTTAGTGAATGGTTACAACACTTAAATGAACTACTCAGAGAATAAACTCTTTCTCATAGTAAAATATGATGATTTGTGGAGTTGTCTTGATAGGCTACCACTCATAAATGAAGTGCTGATTAAAAACACTTCTCATAGTACGATAAGATATTTTGTGGTGTTTTCTTTAATGGTTACCACCATTAAATGAAGTACTCGAAGAAGAAATATTTCTCATAATTTTGTATCTCATTGAGACTCTACATATCTAATTTAATTAATTAATACAATTTTTATTTGGTGTTTCTATTGTCTTATGTTTTTTATTTCAAATCAATATTGGTTTGTCAGGATTGACAGAAATTCATAGGTTCTAGAATTAGATATTAATATGAAGTGTCAATTAGAAGTTTCGTTAATAATTATCGTACATGTTGATTCAAAGTTTTAATTCCATTGTATTTTTCACAATTGTGAACGTTAATTTTAAAATTTTATGCATTTTTACGTCATGCTAGAGAAATAAAATTATATCGAATGATTATTTCACAATTATTCGACAATTATATATTAAAATAATTGTCAGCAAAACTGGATTTTACATTATATATATAGAGAGAGAGAGATAGGCTAGGGTGCTCCATGGAGCACCAAACCGCTAATGCTTCACATCGTATCTTCAATTTGAAAATTTCAACGACCGATCCGAACCGTTGAATATGATCTACATATTTAAGACTACTTGGAGATTGAATTTTATATTTTTTTGAATTTTTTTGCTATTTTTTAGAGAGTATAAAAATCACAACTTTTGTTGGTTTAGAAACCGTTTGATTAGCAACTTTTTTACCTCTTTAAAAAAATAACAAACAATTTCAAAAAAATATAAAATTCAATCTCCAAGTAGATTTTAATATGTAGATCATGTTGAACGGTTTGGATCGGTCGTTGGAATTTTTAAATTGGAAATAATGGATGTGGAGAACGAGCGGTTTGGTGCTCCATGGAGCACCCTAGCCTTTCTCTCTCTATATATATATATAGAATTAAGCTACGGTGCTTGGCCAAGCACCGTAGCCTAATTATATATATATGAGGGGGATTCGTGGCCTCCTTCTCGTAGCCTCTTGCACTATTTTCCACCAAAATCAATGAATATGGCCGATCTGGATCGTTCAAAACATTACTCATACTAATATAGACTTGGAGACTAAATTTTACATTTTTTATTTTTTTACTATTTTATCGGACGGGTTAAAAATTGGATGTCTATAAGTCGTTAGATAAATCCAATTTTCAACCCGTCCGATAAAATAGTAAAAAAATCTAAAATTTTGGTCTCTAAGTCTATATTAGTATGAAGAATGTTTTCAACGGTCCGGATCGACCATTTTCATTGACATTGATGGAGATGCTAGAGGAGGCTACGGAAAAGGAGGCTAATGGATCCCCCTATATATATATATATATATATGTTACCGTGCTATGCAAAGTAAAAAGAGTGTTTTGCTTCGACATAAAAAATCATACACCGGCAACTCAAATGACTGATCTAAGTTGATCAACACAATTAAGACATCAAAATCCCCTACTAAACCAATTTTGAGCACATTTGAAGTTTTGTAGCTATGCTTTTTGAATTTTTGAAAAATGAGCAAAAATAACACAGTTTAATAATTAAAAATAACACTATTCTTGTTCACTTTCAAAAAATATAGCTACAAAAATTCAAATGCGCTCAAAATTGGTTTATTAGGAGATTTTGATGTCTTAATTGTGTTGACCAACTTAGATCAGTCATTTGAGTTGCCGGTGTATGATTTTTTATGCCGAAGTAAAACACTCTTTTTACTTTGCATAGCGCGGTAACATATATATATATATATATATATATATATATATATATATAGCATGGCTAAAATAATATGCATAGTACACCACATAACGTACTATGGGGTTATTTGTATTTAATTTGGTCATTAAATTGATATTTAAGTTGCTCAATAAATTCTTCATATAATGACACTTTTGTAGTATTAAATCTGGATTGTTTTTAAAAAATATTTAAAAATGGCAAGAAAGCTCTAAAAATCACAAATTTTTTTTTCCTACAATATTTTCATATGAAGAATTTATTGAGCAACTTAAATCTCAATTTATTGACCTATATCTATATGCATAGTACGTTATATGGTGTACTATGCATATTATTTTAGCCATGCTCATATATATATATATATATATATATATATATATATATATATATATAACTAGTCCAATTTTATCTTTTATTTACATGTCCTGAATTCTGCCAATTAATTTACTGTCAAAAGACATTCAGACGTCTCAACAGCAAAAAGCTCGTTGACAGGCTGTTGGGACCCAACCCATGTCCTGTTCGGTGGATCAACATTTGATGATAATTAAGCATAAGAGCGAACCAAATGATATCAATCAATTCAAACTGCAATCTGCAATTGGTGGAAAGGGATCCTGTTACAAACTAAACTGCACTCAAATAAATAAATAAAATAAACCATTTTATCCAATGGGCTTTGCAAACTGCCACTTAGAAAAAATTTCTTCTGTCAGATAATTGCTACATATTTTATTTTCCGAAGGTTTAAAACATTTAGAATTTTTAGCGTTTTTTCCTTTTCCAATTAACATCTGAAGAGGGCAAGAGCCATTGATAGCTGCATTAAGCATTTTATTAATATTAATTAGAATACCCATACATTTGACTTTAGGTGTTTGATTGAATTGGTTAGCGTATTGTTCATCTGTTCTTAATTGGAAAATTAACTAGTTAACCAGGATCATATAAATGTTTTTGTTAACCTAAAATAAGACAATTATATGAATGGTCTCGTTTTTTATCTCAGCTCAAGCAAGAACATTTACATGCCAAATCATGCTTTTACTTTTTCTGATATGCTGACAGAGTTGTCAGTGTTAAAATAAAAAAAAAAACAAAAATATGTTATGTTCCCTGATTTTTTAGTTTCACCAAATTCAATGTTTTATATCGCATTCAATGTTTTATAGTTTTTTATATTTGCTAAAAAGTAGAATTAGAAAACCCCGTTTTGGGCTGAGGGCAGTATAAACAGCTTAGTTTGGTTGTACTTGAAAGTTGAAACTGCTATGTTGGATCAATGAATATATGCGGATCTTTTTGCAAATATATCATCAAATCTATACAAAATTAAGAAGGGCCTTAAAGACAGGATACTTGTGTATTCTTTCAAAAAAGAGACGTTCTTATTTTTATTTATACGAATACAAACACTTGTGTATATATTCTTACATTTAATGCATGACTCCTCACATCACATTCAGTCTTCTTTTCTTTCTATCTTTTCAAGCACCACACACTCAAAGCTGCACACACATATTAACTGCCTACACCTGACAGAGCATATGAGCAGATATTATTCTGAAACATAAATTTAGTAGCATACGAAATTCTTCAGATCAATCAAATCTTCAAAGCATGCATACATAGATAGTACGTACCAGTGAACAGAGCTTCATGTTCCTCCTGAAATAACAATAACTAAATTATGCCAACTTCTTGAAAGTTTTTCCATTAGAAGTTCAATATATGTAATTAACAAAAGAACTTCAACAATTTATAGATGAAGTAGCTTACACCAGGGAACAATCTTCCAGCTCTGATTATCGCCTCGGCACCATTTCCAAAGCACGATCTGGGTACCGTCGTGCACGCCTCCGTGATCTTTGTCACCATGGAAAGCATCGAAATTCAAATAGATGTTATTAACCATCCTTATGCACCTGAATCCCTTGCCAACATCCCTGGACTCTGTCCACAGCACCGACTCGTCAAGGTAATCCGGGTTGTATGGAACAAGCCGAACCTGACATGTCATGTGCACAATTAGTTGCATACATATGCACCAATAAAAGAATATATATTATTATTACATAGTGAATTATGGAACAATTACAGGATGAGATTGCCCAAAGGAGTGCTTGATAGCCTGCCCCGTGACTTTGTTAACTAGCGCAAAGGCCGGGTATCCCTCTTCATCCTTTATCTTTGTGCCGTAACTCGTGTCTTTGATCCAGTGCTGTACATAGCAGTATATGATCATACTAATTATTCAATAGTTAATTTGATGTAACCTAGTAAAATCAATCATTTATCCCAAGAATGTAGTAATGTTTAGTAGCTAAATGAGATTATATAATGAAAAATATTTGCCTGATACTCATCCTTCGGATTTTTCGGTGCAAGGACAACAGTTCCGTCACGGATGCTAAGACAGTAGGCATCATTTGCACGACAAAAGATCCTGACGGTATGCTGTGGCGGGAGCACATTTCCGCCACCGTAAGCATCCTGGTAGACCCCATTTGACAAGGGAGGAGCATAGCCAGGGGTAGTGTAATTGCAATGGTACACGGTTTCAACCGGTACTGAGTCCTCATCATGTGACTCCTGGTGGCGACTGTGCCGGTAACTGTGAAACCAGCCGGAGGACATTTTTGCACAGGCGCTTACTGATGAGCTTAAACTGGTGTGCTTGTGCAGAAGGTACATGGATTGGGAAGAATATATAGTTAGGCTTGAATGGATTGAATGGGTTGAATGGGTGGTGGTATCGGACCCGATTCTTCTACCGCGCAACACCGACGGACGGCTCAGATTTACTGCGCTGTATGCTACGGACGGTTCAGATTTGATTCGGAGGGTCTCATATTATAAAGTTTATCTTGTACGAATCTTGATGCAAATTAAATGCTGAAATTTACCGCGCAGCACGCACAGTGACGGTGCTGCGCGGTAGAAGATCTTGTTCCGGTGGTATCGGGTTCTAAATTGACGAATGGAAAGATGGAATCTTGCGTCTTTATTAAGCTACTTCAGGATAAATAGAATCTGATTACTTAAATAATTTGAATTAATTGTGTTCTGAACACCTAGACATCTCTTCTTATTTTTTGTTATTTGTTAAGCTTAGCACATATAAAGGTGATGAAGAAAAAAGATACGCAATTGTGCGACTCCAAGACATTGTTCCTGTTTTTACATCATTTTCTCTCTGTTCGGAAGATCGATCTTTTAAAAGAAATTGTACTTCAAATATATCATATATATCAAATATTTTAATTACTAGATTTTTCGTCTGAAAAGTCTTAAATATTCTATCCAAATTAAATAAGTAGAGAATTGAACTCTAAAATGATGGCGTGCTTTTATCATCGTAACTTAATTATCTCCAAGATAAACAAAGCATATCAAAAAAATATATAAAACAAATAATTTAAGTCTGATAAGGAATAAAATGATTCGATACGTACCTTATCCGCTATGGTAGTAGGTAGTTCTTAATTTACAGTGGGGCCTTGGGACACAACAAAAATTGTGCTCTGAAGTCTGAACCGATTTTTTTAATATTAGAAATATAATAAATAAATTATAAATAAAGAAAAAAAATTAATGCAAAAACGTAAAAAAATAGAATAGGCCGGTTTGTGAACACCGACCAATTGATGTTGTTCAATTTTTTTCCGCAAACCAACTCCTTGATTTTTATATTAATAAAAATATTATTAAATTTAATTCATGAATTTGATTATATTTAAGAAAAAAATTGAACAACATCAATTGGCCGGTGTTGTGAACATCGGTCTTTTGAATTTTCTCAAAAGGTCAATGTTCGCAATCCTGACATGTTCTATTTTTTAAGCTTTTGCACAAATCTTTTTATTTATTTATTATATTTCTAGTATTAAAAAAATCGGAAGTCTGAAGACCTTCATGCTACTGAAAATTACGAAATGGAAACGCTTTGCCTGCAACAAACGGACAAAGTATAACATCAGATTGTCAGATAAGTAAAATATGGCGAACAAAAAAAGTTCCGTTGCCGGGACTCGAACCCGGGTCTCTCGGGTGAGAGCCGAGTATCCTAACCAGCTAGACTACAACGGATCTTGTCTAACGATTCCGTAACTACTATAAAATATTGTATTATTATATTTTCACATTGGCTGTGGATAGTATAGCATCTTTTTGTTTTATCTAATTATTCTTTTGTTGATTGGAGCAATGTGTTACATAGATTTCACCATGCAAAATGCATTGGTACGCCGCTCTTTCCGAGCACAAGCACTCTACCAATTAAGGGAAAATGTTGGAACACACATGCAGGGGCGGAGCTACATGAGACAGGGAGGAGCAGCCGTCCTTCTACGGAATTTTTGCAAAATAATTTTGTGTATTTGTACGATTTGTCAATTTTTTTTTAAAATAACTATGTATATTTATAAATGGGAATCATTTTGTCCTTTCTAAAAAAAAATAATAGATCTTGTTTCTTTCTGACGAAAATTCTAAATCCGACTCTGCACACATGCAAATAATATGCCAATAATATGCCATGCAAGCAGGCCTGCCCAATTTACATGTACAAACTCAGAAGGATATTAGGACGAAAAACAAGCCCACGAGTAACAATTTGTTTAGGTGCATCATCGTAGGAGATGATATAAACTTCAACAAATTTAGTTGTTTTAATTAAAATCAAAAGTACTTATTATGAATCAAAATTTTCATCACAATATTATTAGAATTAAAATAGTGAATTATTATAGCATAATTTGTCTTAAAATTAATAACGCAAATAAAAGTCTCCAATTCGGCCTATCATAGCATCATCTATCAGTAACAAAATCGCAACTGTCTAACTGAATTAGAAGCTGACACACCTTGTGCGAGTCATTAGTTAGACGATTGTATTGTAATCTATACTTATGTACTATCCCACGTAACAGCTGGATATTTTCATTTGTTGGGAATTTTTGTATTGCCAGTTCATACGGTTTGAATTAAATCCAACCATGTCTCTCTCGAAATCAGACCTAAACCTCCTATCGACTTCGTCTCTCTCCGACCCGATCATCTGGGCTTTGAGTCTTGCACCGCTCTACCCCAGCCGTCAATCCTTCGTACCCCTCTCTTTTGCTTTTGTGAAAGTCCTCGCTTTGTTTTGTTGTCCTCTGATCTCTTTTGATAAGAGTCAGATTAACGAGAAAAAAATAATTTCACGGAAAGACAGATCCATTTCAAATACATGTCTAAATTTTGAAAGAGCAGAAAATGATCGTTGGAGAAAAAAATAATTTCACGGAGAGACACATCCATTTCACCTACGGACACAGATTATGATCGTTGGAGTTGTCAGAAATTCGACTATTATATTGAAATTCATTTCTTACAACGTTATATAACGTTATGGAGCGTTATACAACGTCATAAGGCATTCTGGACAACTCTCTGGTTCTAGCAATTCGTTGTGTAACTGTTGGTACAACGTTATATAACATTCCTGAACGATATACAACATTTTATCTGTATTTTCTATTTTTGACTGGTTTTGACTCAATCTCATTTATTCAAAATTATTTTAAGCTCAAATAAAATCAACCTAGCATCTAAATGTCTTGAGATCTTCATGCTTGATTATCTTGAGCTTCAAATGACCATAACTTTTGGCGTTCTTCGTGACGTTGGAAAGCTCATGACAAAATCTACAGCCGATACGAGACTAGCTCGTATTGGATCATTTTTCGACCCATTTGAGGTCGTTTGAGGCCTCAAACCTCTCTTAACGATTTCCTGCAAAAGTTCTCTAAAGACAAAGCCTTGTAAAATTCAAGATCGTTTTGCAAATCGACTAATACAAAGAAATTGTTTCAGCCAACAAGAGCGTCACCTCCTCTATCCAACCAGACCAAATTCGAGCAAATCCACTTAAAAAAACGTGAATAATCAGATCCAAATTTAGCAATCAGAAAGGATTAGTGCTTACCTTCTGAAAATTGGCTTAAGTACCTAGAATCGTGTATCAAGTAGCTACATCAATGTGTTTCTCCTGGCTAAACTATTGTGACACACAACAGGCGTAAGGACTCGTTCGAGATAGCGTCACCTCCTCTATCCAACGAGACCGTTCTCGAGCAAATTCGAATAGGGTACCTAAAAATAATCAAGTTTAAATTCAGCACAGGACTGCACGAAGAGACAGCCACGTCACCATACGCTTTCGTGACGTCGCTCTGCGGCTGCAAGCCGTATGACGCTGCTCTTTTGCTCCGCCGCTGCGTGTCGCATTATGCTGCATGACACCGCTACTCGCTTCACGCTCCAAGCCGTATGATTTCGCTACAAGACGCGTGATGCCGCCGCAAGCCCATGACATTGCTCCGCTGTTGCACGCCGCATGATGTCGCACCCCGCTCTGCTGCTTCGCGCTTCATGCTCCAAGTCGCATGATGTCGCTGCAATATGCATAACACAACTCTCTCCGCACAACGCCGCTTTACGCCTCTTGTCAAATGATGTCGCACGACGCCGCTCCGCTGCTGCACGATGTTGTCGCTCCGTTGCTGCAGGCCGCATGACGTTGCTCCAAGTCGCTGCACGATGCTCTATCACTTCACGCTTCATGCCTCATGTCGCATGACGCTGCTCCGCCGCTGCACGTCGCTCTGTTGCTTCACGCTTACCGTTGTAAGCCCCATGAAATTGCTGTCAATCGCATGACGTTGCTTCGTCGCTGCATGCCGCATAAAACCAGATGATGCCGGATGGCGCAAGTGTAGGTCGCATGATCGTCGCTCCGCCACTTAACGCTTCACGATCCAAGTCGCATGACCCCGCTCTGTCGCTGCACGTCGTTTCGCCTCTTTAAGCCTCATGTCGCATGACACCGCTCGAAACTGCACGCCCCTTCGCCGCTTCACGCTTCACACTCCAAGCTGTATGACACTGCCGCAAGTCGCGCGACACCGCTCCGTTGTTGCATGCTGTATGACGCTACATTACACCGCTGCAGGCCACATGACATCTCTCTGACACTTCAAGCTTCACGAAAAACGTCGCACGACACCGCTGTAATCTGCATGACACTGCTCTGTCGTTGCACGAATGATGTCCCTCCGTCGTTTCATGCTTCACGCTCCAAGCCTCATGCAC